>JBBPBX010029278.1:7003-28474 GCA_038048925.1 Garcialebias charrua | reverse complement strand
GGGGGGGGGTCAGGGGTCGGTAGGCAGGGCACTCGGCTCCGTTGACAGGGCGGGGCGCCCTGCTTGTATAATGGCAGGTGAAACACTGGGTGCATTATGGACTCTTAAGAAAAATATTCCCAGTGATGTCACTGCAGACCAGTAAAAACAGGTTTTAAACACACCTTCGTGAACAAAACAAGGTGATAAATAATCAAATTTCAACAATTCTTATTTTGAAGCTTTTGAAATAGTATTTAAAGAATACTATTTACAGTAGTCAATGTTTTTTTTATTTATTTTTATTTATTGATTTATTCATTTCACATTTGTTAAAAGAAAAACCTTCTTACATGTAATATTTAAAAGCAAGAAAAAACATAAAATGAAAGGTGGCAGGAAGAAGAAGAAATCTTATTTTACCTGCCCCCTTTTTCCAAAACAAAAAACAAAATCAATACAAACAATTCACTCCAACAATAGTCATCAATAAGCAATCAAACCAAAAGAGAATCTCATTTCAATTTTAAAATTTTCATGTACAATAAACAATTTAAAGACAATTTTTAGTATTTTGTTAAAGACCGTGTAAAGTGAATTTCAATATTTTCTTCAATAAACATTATAAATGTCATAATTGCAATCTTGTAAATGAGTAAAAAGTCTCAAAATTGTAGATAAATTAATTTTGGAGTTATAGATCAAACTGTGTATAACGATATGTCTGTTTCAGGATTTTTTGGGCGTGTTTTAAATGTGACTGCGTTTCGTCACGCGGTCTAAAGCCCCACCCCCTGCAGCTCCAGCCGTATAAATTAGTTCTTGCCTCGGTGGAGCCGTTCACTCGCGAATCGCAGATAGCATCAGATAGCAATAGCTATAGCTCCTTTTTTGCTAAGAAAATGCGACAGGTCCATTGCATACTTAGTTATCAACGTGATTACTCTATATTTTAATCACCAACACAGACCCCGCATGCGATGTGACCGGGTCGGACCGGGTGCAGCGAGTCCGCTCATCTTCTAAAATAGCGCTTATTATTAAACACATAACAGCGGAGTTATGAATTATAGTTGTGTCCTCAACTTTAAAAACAAAACCAGAGTTGTTTGTGCACTAAAAACAGCGTAACTCTTGGAAAAAGGAGCTGCTGTTACAGCCAGAACTCAGATAAAAACAGAGCAGGTTTACTGGATCTCTGCTGCACCTGTCTGCCTCTCCACACACAGCTCAGGCTGTGAAGAACGATGCCGACCGTCACAGTGGTCACTGTCTGACTCAGAGTCTGAGTCTGGCTCTGGAGGTTCAAATGAGTAGGGCTGGAGAACTCCAATTAGGCTGCCAGCATTCGCGAACATCCTCACTTTACCGCAGTTCTTCACTGGGCAGGTCACGGGCGCAGTACTGCGCTGAAACCACGCCCACGCGCTGACACGCCCCCAGCGTTTCAGACCAGGGCACAATTATGTTTTTTCATTATTTTTGAGACTTAATTTTATAAGGTAAACAATGTTTTTAATCAGTCAGATTTATATGGGTGATTAATAACACATATTTATGCCGTGTGATAAACTCAAAACACAAATTTAATTTTACTTTACACGGTCTTTAACAATTTAGTTTTAATCATTTTTTTAAACACAAGCACTGATTTTGCAGATTTAACTTCATTTCCTAAACCATTCCACAAATCAACTCCCTGAAACAGACCGTCCCTTTAAGCTTGTTCTATACTGAGGTTTTGCAAAAATGTCAGTTCCCTTAAGACTATAGCAGCTCGTCCTCTTTACAAAATTAATTTGAACATTTGAAGGCAGTACATTATTATGGGCTCTATACATTACCAACAAAATATTGTAATCCAACAAATCATAAAACTTTAGCAACTTAAGTTGTTGAAACAATATATTCGACGGATGACAGTAAGGCTTTCTTGTAATAATTCTCACAGCTCTTTTTTGTAAAATAAAAATAGGCTTCGTTATGGTTTTACACGCCTTTCCCCAAACTTCAACACAATAAATTAAATGTGGAACAAAAATTGCATTATATAACAGATACAGAGCTTTATCATTCAACAAATCTTTCACTTTGTAAAGCACCGCAGTAGATCTAGATAACTTAAGTTTAACTAAATTTATATGCTGTTTCCACGACAGTTTGTCATCAATAACTACCCCCAAAAACTTCACCTCGCTTACTCTGTGAACTTCAACACCATCAATTTTAAAAGAAAAATCCAATTTATTCTTTTTATTACTAAATAACATATAATTTGTTTTATCTAGGTTTAATGATAGTTTGTTCAATTTAAACCAAGTTTGTAATTTAACAAACTCCATTTTTAACAACTCAGACATTTGATTTAAATCACTACCAAAATAAAAAAAAGTAGTATCGTCAGCAAAGAGAACACATTTTAGAAGTCCAGACACCTTCACTAGATCATTCACATACAAAATAAACAACTTTGGTCCCAGTATTGAGCCTTGTGGGACTCCACATGTGATCTTGCAGAGGTTTGATCGTATGCCGTCAATTTGTACAAACTGTTGTCTATCTTTCAAGTAACTACACACCCACTGTAGTGCTAGTCTTCTAATATCATACTTGTTTAATTTATTAGTGAGAATGGTGTGGTCAATTGTGTCAAATGCTTTCTTTAAATCAATAAACAGACTTATACAATGTTGCTTTTGATCAATGGCTGTGGTAATTTGTTCCGTAAGTTCCATAAGAGCCATGGATGTAGAATTTTTAGATCAAAAACCATATTGACTGTCACTTAAAATATTATATTTATCAAGAAATTTATCTAATCTGGTTACGAATATTTTTTCTAGAATTTTGGAAAATTGCGGCAACAATGATATTGGTCTATAGTTGTTAAAGACGCATTTGTCACCATTTTTAAAGATAGGGATCACCTTTGCTACTTTCATATTTTCAGGAAATACACCCGTGGAAAAAGACAAATTACATATGTATGTGAACGGTTCGATAACAAGACTTATTATGTCCTTTACAACCATCATGTCCATATCAACCCAGTCCTTAGATTTTTTTTATCTGCAAAAGTTTTAACTACTATCAATATTTCTTCCTTATCAATTTCATGTAGAAACATAGTGTTTTCACAACCTTTGATTAAGTGACACACATCCTTATCAACTAATGGAATTGTTTTTGCAAGGTGTGGTCCCACGTTTACAAAATAATTATTGAATCCATTTACAATTTCATGTTCTTCTTGTATTTCATTATTTTCATCCACAAAATACTGAGACAAGCTCATACTATTTTTGCGTTTGTTCAAAACACTGTTCATCACTCTCCAAGTTGCTTTCATATCACCATTTGTTTTATGTAATAGTTCACTATAATATTCTCTCTTTTGTTTTTTTTATAATTCCCGTTAATTTGTTTTTATATTTTTTGTATTTATTTTCCGCCTCAGGAGTACTGTTTTTCAAGAAACAAGAATACAGATAGTTACATAGTTTTTTTTCTTGCATGCGTTTCTCAATCCTGTCGTCATCCACGGTTGATCGATAGTACGTTTCTTAGTATGATTTTTTTGCACACAATTTTTTGTATACAAAACATCCAAAATTTTCATAAACTCATCATATGATTTGTTTACGTCATCCACATACACATCATTCCAATTTTGTTTTTTCAAGTCATCTTTAAATCTATCTAATGATTTTTTAGATGTGTTTATTATTTTTTTCGTTCTTGTAACCGGTCTTGTAATACTATCTTCTTTATTATAAATTGTAAAAACTGGTAAATGATCAGTCAAATCAGCCATCAAAATACCACTTATTATTTTGTCATCTGCTAAATTAGTGAAAATATTATCAATTGTTGTGGAACTGTGCGTTGTTATTCTCGTTGGATTTGATATCAAAGGAAATAAATTTAAACTGTACATTGAATTTGTGAAAGTACTGATGTTATTAGAGTCAGTCTTATTACCCAGATCAATGTTGAAGTCACCACATAGGAAAACTGATTTGTTTCCTCTCTTTTCTAACAACTCCAGGATTCTATCAGTGAATATCAGTGAATGTTAAAATGTTCTTGGACTAATTTCGTCAGCCTGGGTCACATTTGTTTAGAAATTAGTTGGAGGGGATTAATGGGCCAGTCCCAGTAAGCTGTTTGTGATCAAAGACTCACCCATAATAAAGATGTTTAAATATTTCATCTTTAGCTTAAATGAATGAAGTCCACAGGAAACTTACCCAAGTTTTCTGCTTTGTACAGAACCGAGTCCGGCTTACAAAAAGGCAGCGAGTAGTATTCATATGGAAGCTGCGTACGGGAGCTGGTCAGCTTCACTGCCTGAAATATGAACGTCAAACAAACAAACAATGTGGTCTGTAACTTCTAAACACACACAATTAAACCATGGAAGGAGTGTGAGCTTTTCATGTCATTCATATTTCGTTCTAGGCTCCATTTACACATTTTTAAACTAAACTGTAACATTTCGGCTGCGTTTCAGCAGTTTGTGAAACTGAAGCTGTTTGAATCCAAGTCTCAGGGTGGAGGTACTTTGGAAACAGCTGCAGTCAGTTCTTCTGTAGACGTGTGGTTGAACAGTAACAGTGGTGGTAGCAGAGTGCTGGTTTGAAACGTGTTGGATCTAAACCAACCTCACCCTCAGCCCAAACCAGCGATCGTGTACTCACCATTTAGTTCAACTCATTTCATCATCGAGACTAAAGTGTCTGCACATTGTGTTTAAATACAAAATCCACAGCGCCACCAGTGACTTAGCACAGAAACTGCAGTGGATTTAACGAGCACAGCATTACCGTGTAAACACGTAACTGTTCCACACCAACATCAGAGAATCACTAATGTTGATCGTTAACAGTCTGAGATTAAACTTTAACAAGAACTAAATAATCAGTTTCCTCTTCATCCTGGTTAAAGTGACCAATAAACTTTTGGTTAACCCGTCTGGTCAGTATGCCGACTGTACGCCGATGTTCTCACTGGTGAATGTGGTTTTCTGGACTGGAACTGAACAGGGAATGCAGGTACCGTATTTTCCGACCTATAAGTCGCAGTTTTAAAAAAAAACTAATTTTCATGCCCTGCGACTTATAGGGCGAAGCGACATATTTAGGGATTTTTCCCCATATTTTTAGACCAATTCTTGGCTGAGATATGACCGTTTACGTTCATTCTGACGAAAAAAATGGAGCAGTACCACTTTCGGCCGCTAGGGTCCACCGACCGTTCCCAGCTCATGTGTCCGACAGCAGCCTCCTCTGCTCAGACTCACTCTGTCGTAGCACGGCCTCCTGCTCTCTGGAGGTCTGAACTACTGTTAACTCAGTGTTTGTTAGCAAAATAGCTCATGAACCGCAGGACAGATTTTAATGAAACCTACAGAAAGTAATCACTGGATGGACATTTACAACTGATTAGCTTTAGGAGATGTTTGAGCGAAAATTCGATTTATTTATAATTTATTTTCGCAGCGCGCGCGAATGTTTGGAAGACCGTCAAAGCAAAACAATTTAAATTCAGCTGATTTGACGATTACGTGCATTTATTAAGGAAAGGTTAAGCTCAGAAACACTTTTGCTATAATGTCAGCTAACAAATATATTTTTTTAGCGGTTTATCTTGTTGAATTTTAAAGAAATGAAGCGTATCCGGGGTCGGGTCGCGGGGGTAGAAGCCTAAGTAGGGAGGCCCAGACTTCCTTCTCCCCAGCCACTTGAAGCAGCTCCTCCGGGGGAATCCCAAGGCGTTCCCAGGCCAGCCGAGAAACATAGTCCCTCCAGCGTGTCCTGGGTCTTCCTCTGGGTCTCCTCCCGGTGGGACATGCCCGGAACACCTCACCAGGGAGGCGTCCAGGAGGCATCCTAACCAGATGCCCGAGCCACCTCAACTGGCTCCTCTCGATGTGGAGAAGCAGCGGCTCTACTCCGAGTCCCTCCCGGATGACTGAGCTTCTCACCCTATCTCTAAGGGAGAGTCCAGACACCCTGCGGAGAAAACTCATTTCAGCCGCTTGTATCTGAGATCTCGTTCTTTCATCTCTGATTTTTCTCTGTAATGTGCTCGTTTCTTGTGGCGCCGTCCGCCGACACGATGAGGAAGTGGCGGTCCAGATGATGTTAGAAGTTTTACTGGGTGGGTCATCCAGTGACATAGTTCTGCTGACCAATCAACGGCTGCCGTCTGCTTAGAATCACAAACTGGGCCGAGTGCAGACCCTCTACTGGTGCGATGTGGAACAGATGGAAGTTGAGACAGTGGCAAGGCAGCAACAGATTAATCTTCAGCCAAGCCAATCATTTTAGGAAATTATACTTTAAAACAAAATTAAAAACTAGAAAGAGTTTCCACAAACAAGGGGGGTGGTCGGTTCACAATGTGTGGCGGTGGCCATGTTGGATTTAGATGTGGAAACAATTCTTGATATATACCTTTTTTTTTTTACACCTGGATGCAGACACACAACCAAACAGAAGTTGTTTCTCATTTATTTTTCAAGTTATCAGCTCACAACATGGACGGAGGGTTTTTTCAGTTCCACCTTATTGCTCCGCAATGGGGACAATAAAAAAAAAGTGGATGAATATTATGCCCGTCTAAAAGTTCAATTTTTGTTGCATTACTTCATCTTCTTTGCTACAATCCAAACATTTAAATATCCTAAATGTTTAATTTATTTTTTATTGTGGATTCATCAAATTATAAAACCTTCTGCTATCAATCTTCAACTGGAAGAAGAAACGTAACGCTCAGGTCTTCCTTGATCTTACCTTAATTTCTACTTTATGACCTTCGTGGAAGTCCTGAGGAGCGACTCCAGGGACGTAGAAGGTCCGGACCACAGGCAGCGAGAACAGCAGCATTAAGGCCCACCACGTCTCCTGCAGAGCGCGTCACAAAGACACATTCATGACGTTTAAACCAACTTGAGTCCACATCACAAAGTCAAACAGCAAACAAACGTTTCCCAACACATCCAGGAAGTAAAGGGAACCACGTAGGGAAAGTGCGGGCGACACGGCCCGTTTTTCTAAACAAATCTTTGTAACCAAATCTGACCAGATGAGGCCAAACACCAACAAACCGAAGAGGACACACGAGTTCATACACTAAACAATTTAAAGTGAGAAATTTGCACATTTTAAAGTTTTGTGTTAGTTTTGATGATTATAGCTTACAGCCGATGAAAACCTTAAGTTTCTCAAAAAATAAAAGCATGACTTGTCAAATGTTGCTAAATTCACAAATAAAGTTGAAATGAATGAGAAAAACTTGTAATCTGCAGCCCAGCGTGTTAAAACCTTCATGATGAGCACAAGTTTTGTTTGATCCCTGCTGTGACGTCGTCTACAGCAGAAGATGAGCTCATCTTCATCAGTGATAACAAAATAATCACATTCCAGTTGTCTGACCCTGAACACGACTGGACCAAGTTATCAAGGCCTCCAACAGTCTGTTCATGAAGGAGTCTCCCTGTTGGGAGCCATTTCTCCTCCGTACGTTTTTATCCATTTCATCAAATCATAATCAAAACGTTCAGCTCTTTCAGGTCAATCCTGCTATGACTTTTAGTATTGGTGCAACTTTAAGCTTTTAGAAATATTTAGCCTTTTCTGCCACTTTTTTCCTCATATAAAATGAATTAAACTCATTTTACCTTCGTCAAATCTTTCAATGTGTTTACAAGCTTTTACTGCTCCTTTCACTTTTTGTTCTGCTTCTTTCAGCTTCCTTCTGCAAATTTAAACTGTTTTTCAGCTACTTTCAGGTTATTTTAGCAATTTTGAGCTTTTTCCAGCTATTCAGCTGTTTAATGCTAATTTTAGTGTTTTCAGCTAATTCCACATCTTTTGCACTCATTTCAATATTTTTCAGCCTAATTCAGCAAAAATGTGCTCTCTCCACTTGCTTCTGGTAATTTCAGCTTCTTTTTGCTTTTTTAGTTGCTTTTCGGCTTTTTTTGTGTGCTAATTTCAGCTTTATTCATATATTTCCGTTTTTGGGGCTAATTTCTGCTTCTTTCAGCTTAATTAACTTCTTTCTGCTAATTTCAGCTTGTTATACTCCTTTCAGCTTTTTCTACTATTTCTGCTACCATTTATAGGTTTATGCTAATTTTAGCTTTTTTTTCAGACAATTCCACGTTTTTTTTAAGCTCATTTCAGCTCTTTCTGCCACCTTCTGGTAGTTGAAGCTTCTGCCCTTTTTTTAAAGCCAATTTCCTCATTTTTGTGCTCATTTCTGCTTATTTACACCTAATTCAGTAAATATGTGTTCTTTCTGCTTTCTTCTGTTAATTACGACTTATTCTTTCATTTCAGCTACAATTCAGCATGTTTTTAGCTCATTTCAGCTGTTCTTCAAGTTCTTCAGCAATAAGCATTCAGACTGTAGTTTTGCAGAAAATGTAATTTCTCTAGTTACCATAAATTTATGTAATAACTGTGGCTGGTCTACTTCAACCCTTTGATCTCACATGACGCATCGTTTAGTTTCTGAATTTGCACATCCTGCTCGTTGAGACTCTCCAAAGAACCCGGTTTTGTCAGTCGGTCCACAACATTTGTGGAAAGTTTAACAGTGCAGAACCCAGGACAAAAACAGTCAATTGCAGCAGGGCTGTGTGCTCAGAATTTATCTGCGATGTTTAAATCGAGCGGAGACGGAGAAGTCTGGGACTTTTCTGCAAAAGCTCAAAACATAAACTATCTTCCTGCGACAAAAACAAACACCTGCACGTTTCTCTGACTTTAAGGCTCATGACTGTCAATTTAAACACACAGGTAAAATAAACACTAACGAATAAAACCTGAAGGATTTTCTAACGATCATGAATAATTGTGTTTTTGCCATTTCTTATCTTTAGCTATTTGTATCTACGCGTTTTATCCGTTTTATCCTGTCCTTGGTTTTGTTTTGCAGCACTTTGGTTGACCTTGTTGCGGTTTTTAAGTGCTCTATAAATAAAGTGGTGTGGTCTAAAAAAGCCAAGTCTGGTCCTCTGGACATGTGGATATCCTAACTGGGCCTTCCTGAAAGCAGAGAAGAAACCCAAACAGGACTCCAGCCAGCCATCTACATGCGGTGCAAATGACAATAAATTCTCTCTGACTCTGACTCTCTGACTCTGAAAAGAAGGAACCCAGACCCAGACCAGAGTCAGAGAGTCAGAGTCAGAGAGAATTTATTGTCATTTGCACCGCATGTAGTACATGTGTTGAAAACGAGATTATGTACACAGGGTCCCAGTTACATCCAACAACAAATGCAAGAGAAATACAATAATAACATCTAGGATTAACTAAGAGAGACATCACATCAGCTAGTAATACACTAAGCCCTAATGTAGTAGAAAAACATCATTATAAACAGCAGCACGAACATGAGCAGATGGTCACAGATGAACGCAGCAACAAGAAACAGATGGTCACAGATGAACGCAGCAACAAGAAACAGATCAGTACAGTATCAGTATGATGTGACATTTTGCAGTGTTTATTCTTATTATTTATTTATTCATGAGTCTGACAGCCTCAGGGTAGAAGCTGTTTCTCAGTCTAGTGGTTCTACATTTGATGCTCCTCAACCTCCGTCCCGAGGGGAGTGGTGCAAAGAGTGAGTGTGCTGGGTGAGTGAGGTCTTTCATGATGCAGGTGGCTCTTTTTCTGCATCTGGAGGTGTAAATGTCTGTGATGGTGGGGAGACTGACTCCCACAGACTTCTGTGCAGCCTTCACCACTCTCTGTAGAGCTTTTCTCTCTGCAACTGTGCAGCCTCCATGCCACACGTTGATGCTGGAGCACAGGACGCTCTCCACTGCACACCTGTAGAACGAGGTGAGGACTGGGCTTCTCAGACCGGCTCGTCTCAGCCGTCTGAGGAAGTAGAGTCTCTGATGACCTTTCTTGATCAGGCTTGAAAAGAAGGAACCCAGACCCAGACCAGTGGTCATTCCGTATGTTGCGGGAGTTTCAGAGACATTGAGACGTTTATTTTCTAAACACAACGTCCCAGTGGCTTTTAAACCCCAAAATACATTACGGCAAAGACTGGTTCATCCCAAAGATCCAGTCCCCCGGCACAAACAGAGTAATATTGTGTATGCTGTTCAGTGTCAGGAGGGCTGTGATCAGTCTTACATTGGGGAAACTAAACAGCCACTGGCCAAAAGGATGGCCCAGCACAGAAGATCAACATCATCAGGTCAGGACTCTGCGGTCTACACTCATCTCCAGGCCAGCGGTCACTCTTTCAGGGATGAAGATGTTCACATCCTTGATAGAGAGGAACGATGGTTTGAGAGAGGAGTAAAGGAGGCCATCTTTGTGAAAAGAAACCGTCCATCATTAAACAGAGGTGGAGGCCTCCGGGTTCAACTGTCCCCCTCTTACAATGCTGTTATTGCTAGTATCACTCAGCCCTCTGTGAATAGCAAACAACCATCAGGGTGCTAACGATCCATCGTTAGGCTGATGGTCCTCCTTGATCATGTGAGCAGCTGGTTTCGGCTGTCATCAGCCAACTGGTTGATCCACTGTGAGAGGGTGCTATTTATAAGACTGAGCTGAATACAGCACCTCAGACTGAGGAAGTCTTTCGGACGAAAGACGAAACGTTTCTACAATTTTTTTGTTTTGTTTTTTGAATGTCCAGAGGACCAGACTTAGCTTTTTTTAGATTTTTCTACCTGGATTATTGAGCATGCATCAGGGTAAAGTGGTGTGGTATTTTAAATCTAGTTGGCTTGTATTATTACTAACCTTTAATACTAAACTAACCTTTTTACCCCAATCAAAAACCCTGGCTAAATAAGGATGTCCGCACCCTGCTGGCAGCCAGGGACACTGCATTCAAGTCTAAAGATACTGAGGAGTTGAGAAAGTGCAGGAGAGAACTGGATGATGGCATAAAGAAGGCCAAAGCCGCGTATGCACAGAGGATCGAGGGACAGTTCACCTCACATGATCCACGGAGCATGTGGCAGGGCATCAAATGCTTAACAGACTACAAGGGCAAAAGCAAACAATGCCCCAGGGACCCATCCCTGCCTGATGCCCTCAATAAGTTTTATGCACGTTTTGATGATCCAAACAGACCAACTAGCACCAGACTCACCTCATCACCAGACGAGGAGCACCTCAAAGTGACCGCAGCAGAAGTGAGAGGCAGTCTCAGAAGGATCAACCCTCATAAAGCTACGGGTCCAGACAACATCCCAGGGAAAGTTCTGAAGGAATGTGCGGACCAGCTCTGTGAGGTGCTGGCTGACATCTTCACCACCTCACTTGCACTGGAGTCAGTTCCCACCTGCCTGAAGACCGCCACCATCATCCCAGTCCCAAAAAGCTCCACAGTGACTGGTCTGAATGACTATAGACCGGTGGCTCTCACCCCGATAGTCGCTAAATGTTTTGAGAAACTGGTCATGTCCCACATCAAGACAGCCGTCAACATCAACGAGGACCCTCATCAATATGCATATCGTGAGAACCGATCAACAGAGGACGCCATCTCCTCCGTGGTCCACACTGCTCTCACCCACCTGGATCAGAAGGACTCATACGTGCGTCTGCTCTTTGTGGACTTCACATCTGCCTTCAACACCATGATCCCCCAAACTCTGATAGACAAACTATCCACACTTGGACTAAGCCCCTCTATTTGTAACTGGGTCTTAGACTTCTTAACAGACAGACCACAGTCCGTGAAGATCCACAACTTCTCCTCCTCCACCATCACCCTCAGCACTGGCTCTCCTCAGGGATGTGTGCTGAGCCCTCTTCTGTTCACTCTGCTCACATATGATTGTATAGCCACACATCCAGGCTGTCATATTGTTAAGTTTGCAGATGATACAGCTGTGGTGGGATGCATCACAGATAATGATGAATCCAGCTACAGACAGGAGGTGGAACATCTGGAGAGCTGGTGCAAAGAGAACAACCTTCACATGAGAGGTGCGGACGTGGGGAATGAGCTGCTGCTGAAAAACTCTATACTTGTGCGTGAGTATTATGATAAAGCTTTGGTAAGTCCATATTTATTTAAATAAACTATATAACTAAATGTAAGATCATTTAAAAAGGTATTAAAAATTTGATAACCGATCTTTTCTCCCCCCATTATTTCCACAAACTGGACGTGGAAACGTCGGAGAGCCTTGAGTTGTTTATCGACGATTATTTTGAAAGGTTTGTCATGAGCGACCCTAATGTAACATCCGGTGCGGGTAGCGGTTCGGCTAACACGAGCGGTAGCGGTGGCGAGTCGAAGCCGAATGCTAAACGGTACCGAGAGGGAAGCTCAGATAGCGTTTCGGAACCTTCGGTGGATAATTCAGGCTTCGTGACGATTCTGGAGTCAATTGATAAAAAGTTGTCTAGCTTGGACGCCCGGCTGGCGTTAGTTGAGGAGCTACAGAAGGAAGTAATGGGGTTGAGACAATCACTGGAGTTCACCCAGGAACAGGTAGCATCTCTAGCTAATGAAAACATCGAGCTAAAGGTAACAGTTGGACAGCTTAAAGATCAGATGTTGCAACTTTCCGGGGATAATAAAAAATTTAAAGAGTCAGTATTAGATATCCAAGCCAGAAGTATGCGGGATAATGTTATTTTCTCTGGGATTCCGGAGGGAGTGGAGGAGAATCCGGAGGCCTTGGTTCGGGACTTCTTTCAAAAACAGCTAAAGTTGCCGAGTGAAACCATTAAAGCAATTACTTTTCATCGAGTTCACCGCCTCGGGGCTAAACGGCCTGGGAACACTAGACCGCGCCCGATAATAGCTAAATTCGAACATTATAAACAAAAGGAACAGGTTAAAAGCCGGGGTAGGGAACTACGTGGGACAAATTTTAGCATGAACGATCAATATCCTGCAGAAATCCTGAGCAGAAGGAAAGTTCTATTCCCGATAAGAAAGAAAAATATAAGCGAAGGAATAAGAGCTAACATCTCTGTGGATAAACTCTATATAAACGGTCAGCTGTTTAGAGATCCAGAAGCTACTCCTTGGCTTTATTAGCCATATGATCAAGGTAAGAACTATATCGGTTGCTAATATTGATTAATATTATTAAATATAGTATTTGTTAATATTACTTACCAGATATATTTAATTTTTTTTCAGCACAGCTCGGTGGTGGGACACACTCAGATAGTGGTGATACACAAGGTGGGATGACACTTGATGTGGTAAGAGGGTGTTTTTGTTGTTTTTTCTTATCTGAATTATGTTTCCATGTATATCATTTCTCTTTGTTTTCTTGTCTATATTTTTCTAACTCAACAATTATCAGCGCACAAGCACAAGGGTTCACACACGTCTTTGTATATCCATACAATTACTTTATGAATGAAAACTTCCCTGATTCATTTTCAAAAGAAACAGCAATTACTTTATTTAAAAATCATATATAGTTATTCATTAAGGAATATGTTTTTGTCTGGATCTATTGTTATCTTTTATATTTGTGATAGTGGGTGTGGTATAGATTTATTATCATTAGCACAAGTATGGGTTCTTTAGGGTTTGTCACATGGAACATTAATGGAGCCGGTAGCCAACATAAAAAATATAGGATTTTTAATCAGATTAAAAGATTAAAGGCAGATGTTGTATTACTCCAAGAAATTCATAAATTGGCCTCAACTGTAGATGAGCTAAAATCTTCAGAGTTTCCTAATGTATTCTCAGCCTGTTATAATTCTAGACAAAGAGGGGTAGCAATTTTAATACATAANTGCACAGTGTCTTGCTGGGATCTCCCTGATTAATAAATAAATAAATAAAAACATCCATCCCAGCAAATGTTGATAGGTGGCTTTGAGTTTTTGCCAATCACTTAGAACACTAGTTAACACACTAACACACATTTTTATTTATTAACCTTTATTTAAGCAGGCAAATCCCATAGAGATCACAGATCTTTTTTTCAAGGGAGGCCTGGACCTGAAGGCAGAACATGCATGTTTTGGATCTGTTGCAGGAAACCGGAGTACTCGGATAAAACCCACGCAAGCACGAGAAGAACATGCAAACTCCACAGAAACACTCCAGGTCCAACCGGGGATTGAACCCAGGACCTTCT
This sequence comes from Garcialebias charrua, assembly GCA_038048925.1. Taxonomy (NCBI): domain Eukaryota; kingdom Metazoa; phylum Chordata; class Actinopteri; order Cyprinodontiformes; family Rivulidae; genus Garcialebias; species Garcialebias charrua. Next base: position 14,379 of record JBBPBX010029278.1, on the reverse strand, counting down.
TGATGTGAGACAATAGTGCTAACCACTGAGACATCGTGCTGCCAAATTTGAGTCAGAGTCAGAGAGAATTTATTGTCATTTGCACCGCATGTAGTACATGTGTTGAAAACGAGATTATGTACACAGGGTCCCAGTTACATCCAACAACAAATGCAAGAGAAAAACAATAATAACATCTAGGATTAACTAAGAGAGACATCAGCTAGTAATACACTAAGCCCTAATGTAGTAGAAAAACATCATTATAAACAGCAGCACGAACATGAGTCATTATGAGCAGATGGTCACAGATGAACGCAGCAACAAGAAACAGATCAGTATCAACATGATGTGACATTTTGCAGTGTTTATTCTTATTATTTATTTATTCATGAGTCTGACAGCCTCAGGGTAGAAGCTGTTCCTCAGTCTAGTGGTTCTACATTTGATGCTCCTCAACCTCCGTCCCGAGGGGAGTGGTGCAAAGAGTGAGTGTGCTGGGTGAGTGAGGTCTTTCATGATGCAGGTGGCTCTTTTTCTGCATCTGGAGGTGTAAATGTCTGTGATGGTGGGGAGACTGACTCCCACAGACTTCTGTGCAGCCTTCACCACTCTCTGTAGAGCTTTCCTCTCTGCAACTGTGCAGCCTCCATGCCACACGTTGATGCTGGAGCACAGGACGCTCTCCACTGCACACCTGTAGAACGAGGTGAGGACTGAGCTTCTCAGACCAGCTCGTCTCAGCCGTCTGAGGAAGTAGAGTCTTTGATGTCCTTTCTTGATCAGGCTGGTGGTGTTGTTGCTCCAGCTGAGGTTATCATTCAAGTGTACACCCAGGTACTTGTAGCTGGAGACCACCTCCACCGCAGATCCACCTATGTACAGTGGGGTGTGGGTGTGTTTGTTCCTTCTGAAGTCCACAATCATCTCCTTCGTCTTCTTCACATTCATGTGAAGGTTGTTCTCTTTGCACCAGCTCTCCAGATGTTCCACCTCCTGTCTGTAGCTGGATTCATCATTATCTGTGATGCATCCCACCACAGCTGTATCATCTGCAAACTTAACAATATGACAGCCTGGATGTGTGGCTGTACAATCATATGTGAGCAGAGTGAACAGAAGAGGGCTCAGCACACATCCTTGAGGAGAGCCAGTGCTGAGGGTGATGGTGGAGGAGGAGAAGTTGTGGATCTTCACGGACTGTGGTCTGTTTGTTAAGAAGTCTAGTACCCAGTTACAGATGGAGGGGCTTAGTCCAAGTGTGGATAGTTTGTCTATCAGAGTTTGGGGGATCATGGTGTTGAAGGCAGATGTGAAGTCCACAAAGAGCAGACGCACGTATGAGTCCTTCTGATCCAGGTGGGTGAGAGCAGTGTGGACCACAGAGGAGATGGCGTCCTCTGTTGATCGGTTCTCACGGTATGCATATTGATGAGGGTCCTCGCTGATGTTGACGGTTGTCTTGATGTGGGACATGACCAGTTTCTCAAAACATTTAGCGACTATCGGGGTGAGAGCCACCGGTCTATAGTCATTCAGACCAGTCACTGTGGAGCTTTTTGGGACTGGGATGATGGTGGCAGTCTTCAGGCAGGTGGGAACTGACTCCACATCAGCACATCAGTTAAAAAATTGCTGCAAAACGCACTCGAGTTGCCAAACATTTTCATATCTATGAGGTGCCATTAGCAAAGTTACAAAAATCAACAGCAATATTTTAGTTTAGAGAAAACATTTTTTTCCAGTCAAATTTTAACCATGTTATTAATACACGTCGTTCTAAATTAAATATTTAATTTGATAGCTAAATATTTAGTTTACAAAACTAAATACTGAACTTGCAAGTAAAATATTTAGTTCAGATGGTTAGTGGGTGGGTGAGCGTGTGTTGATACATACCTATCAAGAAATTTGTAGACAAAGTCCTTGGTGTGCTTTCCTCCAATTCTGGAAATTTGCAGAACCTGTTGGAATAAATCCATGATATAGTTCACTGACACTTCCAAGTGTTTGGTTGTACGGTACTGCGTTATGCTCGGCTTTCCTCCAGACTTGTAAAACCTACCAGGGTAGCAAATTTGGAGTCACGAGGTGCTCCTCTCTCACAAAATCCTCCATGGTCTCTATCCTTTTTGGCACAGCTGAAGAGGTGGGATGTATACGGTGTAGGCGATCGCCGAGGTCAAAGAAGTTGAATACGCTGAAACACTGGGGGGAAAAATAAAACAAAAACACACATTTCTTGATTACAATGTTATCTCTCCAACAGCAAGGTGGCTGGTTGATCATTTTTTTCCAGTCATATTTTAACCATGTTATTAATACACGTCGTTCTAAATTAAATATTTAATTTGATAGCTAAATATTTAGTTTACAAAACTAAATACTGAACTTGCAAGTAAAATATTTAGTTCAGATGGTTAGTGGGTGGGTGAGCGTGTGTTGATACATACCTATCAAGAAATTTGTAGACAAAGTCCTTGGTGTGCTTTCCTCCAATTCTGGAAATTTGCAGAACCTGTTGGAATAAATCCATGATATAGTTCACTGACACTTCCAAGTGTTTGGTTGTACGGTACTGCGTTATGCTCGGCTTTCCTCCAGACTTGTAAAACCTACCAGGGTAGCAAATTTGGAGTCACGAGGTGCTCCTCTCTCACAAAATCCTCCATGGTCTCTATCCTTTTTGGCACAGGGTGGGAGAGGGATGTAGGGCTAGGCGATCGCCGAGGTCAATGAAGAAGTTGAATACGCTGAAACACTGGGGGGAAAAATAAAACAAAAACACACATGTCTTGATTACAATCTCTCCAACAGCAAGGTGGCTGTGGTTGATCATTTTTTTCCAAGTGTCTCACTGCTAACTGTTCAATACTTACCATCCTGAGGCAATGGGAATGCCCATCTTCCAATTTCTGATCTGGAAGTGGCATCGGTTTTCCATGAAAAAAATAATAAAATAAATTTTATTTTGCAAGGCCTGATAAAATAAACAATGGTTTAAAGTGTAATGTATACCGGTACTCACTGGGCGTTGACAGGTCCTTGGGTTGAGGCGCTGCACTTGCTGAGGACAAAAACAAAAGATTATTCAGCGATGCAAAATAATTAAGATGAAGCAAAAAGGTGCATTACCTGTGAAATGTCCTCTAGGACCAACGCTCCACAAATTTATTTATATATATATATATATATATATATATATTATTTATATTATTATTATTATATATATATATATATATATATATATATATATATAAAGAAAAAAACACAGTTGTTTATAAACACAACTGGAGCGACAGAGATATTAGTCAGAATGTAGTTTACAGTACAGTACAGTACTCATCTAATTTTGCCTAGTCAAAGTAAAATTAGATAGAAGGAGACATTTTAAAGCTTTTTTTTATTTCATATTTACTCATTCATTTGTAACTGAAAAGCTTTGGTCTGAATTCAGGTCATCTGGACAGTTTTTTTCCTTCTATTTTTTAATGCTGAAACGTTTCACCTTCCAGCTGACCCCCGCCCAGTGTACACACACAAAAGGAAGAAAAAAAAGACACGGCATATTACCTAGTCATTCAGGAACGCGATGGCGTTGTAACACGCGGAGGAAGTAAGCACTGTAGTGAATACAGTTTTCCAAAAATGCTGCCCAAAGCTGTACAACGCTGGCCGCTCAGCACATGCGTGTTAATGGAGACGCGTGCAGGCCTCGATCTCAAAGCAAAACAAAGAAACAAACAAAACTCGTAGCATACGGCTTACTTGGATAGAATTTATTTTCTAAACTGTACTGTTCGATTTTCCTTTACATCGTCTGCCGCAGTCGTAGACACAAGTTAGCTTACGTTAGCACAATGTAGCTTAGCTGTTAGCTACATGTACGTCGTGACCACAGAATTCAAGAGAACAAAGCTATAAAACAGAACCAATTACCTTCAACTTCTGAATGGATTGCAGCAAGTTTAGGGCAGGAGTTCCGTGACAAATGAACAGAACACAGTTGAGCTCCGTGATCACCGCAGCACAGACAGTAAACAACAACGGTTGAGATTCAAGCCAGGGCGGTTCAACAAGAGAGGCGTTGACTGGTTGGAATGATCACGTGATACCTCCGCCAATCCAATCATAACGCTCGAGTTCCGAAGTTCTTCTTCTTGTTTTTTAATGGAAGAAAGCAAAAAACACAAGTACTGCCACCTACTGAAATGAATGTGTGACCGCGACGTCGTGGAATAAATGAGGTTTCTTGTAAATGAGTCGATCGAATGAGATATAACCTGCCTAAAGGTTGAATGAATGAATAACAACAACAAACAACAACAATAATTATATTCTTCAAATAAATAATATACATTTGTAAAAAAGAAAAAAAGAATTGAGGAAATGCATTAAAATGTTATTAAAAAACAACAATCTTAATAAATCAATTGTCTAACTGCAAATTTATGGTCCTAAAAGTTTAACTCTGTGAACCAGGTCCAGATAACGTCCAAAACTGACGTTCATCCGACGTACAAATGCGGTCATAGTTAGACGTCCTAATTAGACCTTGTTTGCACGTCGGGGCGACGTCTAGAATTGGTCTTCAACCAACGGGCTCTATATAGACGTCACCTCGACGTCCCATGGACGTCTACTGTTTAGTGGGCTGCTCCTCAGATAAATAGTGTTAAATGATTATTTTAAATATAAATGTTACTGTTCAGTGCCCTGAGACGACGACTTCTGTTGGGACTTGGCGCTTTATAAATAAACTGAATTCAAAATTGAATATTTACATGTCATGCACCTGGTAAGTACCCTTTAGGTACCGGATACATAACCAATAGTTACTAGGTATGTACTGGACATTTATCAAGTATATGCCATGTATGTGGCAGGCATATCCCCAGTAAGTACCAAATACTTACACAGTAAACACAGTAAGTGTCTGTTTCTTACTCAGCAAGTGACAAGCATGTGACCTGGTTTGTTCCCAGTCAGGCATGTATCTGTTGAGTACCAGGTACATACTGGGCTGTATGTATCGCTAATAAAAACAAATAAAAAGGGTAAATTTGTTACAAGGGTAAAGTGAAAACCTCTTGGTAACGTATATGTGTGATGCATTAAATCTCACTTTCAGTGGCTGTGTGCGGACATCAGAAAGTCCTCGTGTCTCCAATTATGGCGGCATTTCAAACACTCTCTCATCTTCCTGACGGTGTGCTGATCTCCACATAATGGGCTCCTTTCAACACGTGTTCTGCTCTGTGTTTAAACATGAAGCACGCAGCCTGTGAGCTCACGGACATCCCAGGAGAGTCCTGCTTTTATCCAGACATCTTTATGCAGACATTTTCCCCACTAACGCATATAAACAGAACACGTCTCAATATGTTAAAACAACACAGACACATGCGCGCACGTGAGCACGTTCAGTCAGAAGAATCTGTGTTTTTGCTCAGATCTAAACAAAACAAAAAAAACACATCAGAAATAGTTTTCACCTGGAATGGATAGAATTTCATCCTTTCTGCTATGAGAGTTTATTTGCTGCGTAAAATGTTGCCCTGAGGGAGTTTCCCCGACACTCCAAAGTTCTACACACACTTGCACACACACTTTGCGTTCCTCCTTCTCTCTATCTTCCTCACCCGCACACACCCCTGTAGGTGTAACGTTACGCTGCAGCCTGCTAAAGTTGCTGGCGTTACACCATATTTTGTGACCACCGTATACAGGTGGTCCCTGACTTACGAACGAGTTCCGTTCCTACACCTGTTCGTAACTCGAAAATCCACGTAAGTCGGAAAATATGTCCAAACGGCACCTCATACGTACAGTACTTTATTTTACCAAGCACTTAGTCTATCCTAACACATTACCCTACATAATTATCAAAAAACACATACATTTAGGAGCCATAATGAAGGGAAAAAAGGGTTAACCGCCTACTGGTATGCTGGTGAACCCGTTCCTCTGCCTGTTAGCATGTTAGCTCGGTGTCGCTCCAACATCTGAGGCTGCCAGGCGGAGCATCGAGGCGAGCTCCCGGCCGCAGCAGGCCTCTCCGCCATCCGTCGGCTCCGTGTCCCAGGTGGGGCCGGCTGATAGCAGGGACAGTAGCGGCGGGATGGTCACCGGATCCCGCGGTGAGCTGGTGGTGTAGGCTGGCGTGGTGGGATGCGGCGGAGCGATCGGCTGCTAATCTGGGCCCGGACATTCGCGCGGTCCAGACTGTTTACAGTAAGGCCTGTTAGCATGTTAGCTCCATACATTTGGAGCCATAATGAAAGGGGGAAAAGAGTTAATAACCTACTGGGAGCTGGTGAAGCAGTTCCTCCGCCTGTTTAGCATGTTAGCTCGGTGTCCGACCAACATCTGAGGCTGCGAAGCCTTTCCTCCGCATGCTAGCATGTTAGCTCTGTGTCCCTCCAACATCTGAGGCTGCCAGGCGGAGCATTGAGGCGAGCTCCCAGCCGCAGCAGGCCTCTCCGCCGCCCGTCGGCTCCGTGTCCCCGGTGGGGCCGGCTGATGGCATGGACAGTAGCGGCGGGATGGTCACCGGATCCCGCGGTGAGCTGGTGGTGTCGGCTGGCGGTGTGGGATACGGCGGAGCGATCTGTGGCTGCTGCTCTGACCTGAGACGTCCATAGAGTTCACCGAGCGTTTCCAGCTCATGTATCCGAGCGAGGCAACCTCTGATCGGACACACGGTTCGTCCAAAGCCAGCTGTCTGTCCAGCTTGCTCCAACAAGTTTTGTAGCATCCAAAGCTAAACGGAAACTGCGTAAATCGGCTTCAAAATAATAATAATAATAATAATAATACTTTATTTATAAAGCCATTTAAAACTACCACAGCTGCAACAAAGTGCTGTACACATAAAATCAAGCACATTTAAACACATAAAATAAGATTTTTCAAAAAAAAAATATTATGAGATGCATGACGTAACCCCGAAACGTCGTAAGTCGAGGCCCTCGTAAGTCGAGGACTACCTGTATTCTTACCGTAGGTGGCGCTGTTGCATTTTTACGCTATCATTCTGTGACCATTTATATTTTTATAAAACTCATATTAGTGGTCAGATGTTACTTTTTATTCCTTAGAGGAAGTAGAGAGTCACCAGAAACAGTTTGGCTCAAGTATGTAGTGTTTTTTACAAGTTACAGTGTGGTCACAATATCTGTTAAGTATTATCATATTCTGTGACGGTCTATATTTCTATAATAGTCATGACATTTGTAATCAGATTTAACTTTTTATTCTTTGGAGGAAGTATAAAGTCAGCCTCCCTCCTCCAAAGAATAAAAATTAACATCTACCCACTAAAAGCATAACTATTATGGAAATATAGACGTCACAGAATGTGATAGTGTTTATCAGGTATTGCGAAGTATTATGTA
>JBBPBX010029277.1:0-35988 GCA_038048925.1 Garcialebias charrua | reverse complement strand
ATTACACAGTGAAACGCGTAAACCTCAGCTGATTAGTTTATTTGACTCAGTGCTACATTAAAAGTGAATATTTATTTGCAAACACTAACATGAGAACAATCTTTTGATTTTTTTCACACAAAATCAAAACTAAAAGATGGGAGATAACAATTATGATCAAGCTTTACAGCTGCTCACAGCAAAGCTTGAATCGTTAAGGCTTAGTAACATTCGCAGAAGAGAAACTTTTCAACAAGAAAAACTTAAGTTAAAACGTGAGATCAAACGAATTCAAAACAAAAAGATGGGAGATAACGATTGTGATGAAGCTTTACAGCTGCACACAGAAATACTTGAATTGTTCAGGCAAGATAACATTCGCAGAAGAGAAAATTTTCAACAAGAACAACTTGAGTTAAAAAGTGAGATTGAGCAATTAAAAATAAAACGGCGTGCTATAAATGGTTTTGATGTTCGTCAACTCCCTGACCCGATCTGGTTAAAAACAAAACCAGAGCGTGAACTACATTACCAAAAAAAGGTCAAATCCCACTCGCTGGAGCTGGAAGGGACAAGTTCATCAACTCCCTCTCCTAAAAAAGGCGAGAAAAAACATGTTTTTCGAACTAAAAAACCACGACATGAAGATGCCCGCTGGAACAATGAGCCGGAGTGGCTCAGACAAGACCCAGAGTACATAAAACGATTTCAAAGGACGAGCACACGTCCTGTCCCTGCACCTCGGACGAAGCTGCCCGAGATAAGCAAAAAACCACAAACGGTGGACGCCCGCTCTTTAAGTGACCCTCCGCGGTCTACACCGAGCAAAGGCCCTGCCCCCGCACTGCGGACTGGACAGTCCGGGAGTAGCAAAAGGTCACAGAAGTTCCAGGAAAAAGGCAACGCACCACTAAGCTCTGATGAGATAGTGGACATAAGTTGGTTGTTTGAAAACTTGAATGATACAGAGGATGACCAAACTGGTACAATGCGTGACGTTGTCTTTGATGACTCAGCGCACACTACTACCAACATTGCCATGGATGTTGACAGCAAACCAATTGCTGACATACAACAACATCCTGAAGGTCATGATGCTGACAGCCAACAAGATGCTGACAGTAAACAAGATTACACAGCCAGAGTCACACGTGAACAGAAACGTGGACCAAGACCTGTGAGGTTTCTGTGTAACTTTATACAAAGGGGGGTGGCTAAGAAAGCTTACCTACCTATCACACTGGAAGGTGTCCTTGAGCGTGAAGCCCTCCTGGACGGTAGTGCTGATATAACCATTATGTCGGCCAAGCTGTTCAAGGAGCTGAGGACCGCCGCTAACGGTGTTGACAGGCAAATACCCTTTGAGAAATGTGCTATTGAGCTACAGGCTCTCGCAGAGACGAGAACAACCCTAACAGCCATAGCTATGGTTCACATGCAGATTGGCGAAATGACACTACGCCACCCGGTGTACGTGTCCACACTTGACTCATTCCCATTTCTGGTTGGCCAAGACTTTATAAACCGTTTTGAAGCGATTATAGATTATGGTCAACAGAAAATGTGGGCAACAGTGAGAAAACCCCTGCCAATAAAAGTGCCTCCTCGTTGTGGTACAGACTGCCTAACCGCAGGTACCGCAGTGGCCACGAGGGACTCCCCAACCGTGGTCACAAGCCCGGTAAGTGAACCTTCAACTACAGGTGAGACAGAAGAGACCCAAAAGTTGGACCAAACTCCGGTCCAACAAGAGAACCTCCTCTGTGAGCTGACACATTCAGCACTCCCTGACCACTGCCTACCACAGGTAGTGAAAGGTGTTGAGATCCAAGGATCCCACACCGAAGACGCTGTACTGTCCTCTGGGACAGGTAATTCGGCAATCAACCAAGCTTTCAATGAAACCTTGGTTCAAGGGCATCTGAGTCCAGAAGATGACAGTCAACCAAACGCTGACAGTCACTTGGACATCATTGTTGCAGATTACGAGGACCCCTCATCAGACAAGAAGGGGGCAAACTCACATTACCTACCACAGGTAGAGAAAGGTGTGGAGATCCAAGGACCCCACACCGAGGTTGCTGTACTGTCCCCTGGGACAGGTAATTCGGCTATCAGCCAAGCTTTCGATGAAACCTTGGTTCAGGAACATTTGTGTCTAGAACTACTCAGAAATGAGATAGTTTTTACAGACTCAAAGAGCCTCTCTTCAGTCGAGAGGTGGGAAGACGCACACAACGACAGTGACCCGTCGCAGTCTGTACAATCAGACACACCTGCGACTGCGCCGACAGTTGTGACACACCTGAATTACACGGAAAGAGGTAAACGTAAGAAGATACGTTGGCCAAATCCTAAACGATTCCTGTGTACCGTCTTCTCTCAGCTGCGCGAACAGCTTAAACTAAACGGTGGCATCCTAACTTGTGCCCATGGACGGACGTCCTCACCTGTGATCGTGGTCCCCCATGACCAAAGGGGGGTGATGTTAGGCCATGCCAAAGACAAAGATTTGAATGTACACCTCAGAAACACTTTTGCTTTCGCCCAGAAAAACCTGGAAAGATCCGCTGAAGGACGTAAGGCGTACTACGACCAGAAGGCCTCTCACAATGAACTCCAAGTGGGAGACAGAGTCTGGTACTATACGTTCGCCCCAGCAACCGGGAAAGGAGGGTCCGAGACCGGAACTCTCGCCCGCAAACTAATGCCCAGGTGGACTGGACCTCATCTGATAACAGACAAAGTGTCCTCAGTCGTCTACGAAATCAAAATCAGCAAAGGCCGCAAAGAGCCAATTGCTAAATGGGTACATCGAAATCAGATCAAACCTTACAAGGCGTTCAATGACTCCACAAAAGACAAAGATCTCACAACTCACCGACTTCATGGGATAATAAGGTCGTACAAACACAAGTTAGTAAATAAACTAATCAGGTTTAAACTACCATATTTCCCACCCTATAAGTCGCATTGTCCAACTTGAACTTAGAAACGCTAAGTCTAAAACCCACAACAAAAAACTAACCTTAACAACCGTTTAAATCCACGAGATTTAATTTGACCTCGGTCATAAAGTTGAGACCTGTTTTCTTGTGTGTTGCACTTTGGAATCTGACGACAAGAGTGTGTCGAAGCAGTGAAACGTTGTTTCCTTGTTGTTTAGTCATTACTGTTGTCATTAGTTGAGATACTGTTTGGTTCTGAACACTCCCAGCCAAAAAGGTTTTGTATTAACATTGGTTAATGAATGATATGGATTTAACTATGCCAACATGCAGTTCGTTTTGTTAAATCTCAATCGTCGAAGAGTCAATGTAGTTTAAAGCTACTCAAGGTACCATAAACTACATTGACCTCACAATTTCTAAATTGAACCGATTCGATCGTTTCTATTCTAGATTATCTATTCATTTTGATGAGTCTCGCCATAGACTTCAAAATTTATTAGGAATACCAAATCCTACGTCGTTCGTCTAAAAGACAACAGACATTTAGATCAAACTATATTTCATTTTTATTTTAGTTTAACCTAAACTAAGTAATGAATGGAGGAATAGTTTGGAATTAGAGGCCTTCGTTACAGAAGCCCTCCAAAATTTTATAGGTACAAATCCCTATATCTAAATTTTACAGAATTGATCCACCCCTTAATTGGTAAGTGTAGCTGATCTAAACCATGATAGCTTACATACCAGGTGCATATAGGTAAGGCTTAATGTAAAATCCCAATCATAAGCCCACCTTAAAAACCACATAATTGCATGACACATAGAACCAGAGTGGCACTGACTGGAAACCAACCAGCCAACAACCTTCGATGTGGGGACCTGCAGCTCCAACGCTTGGTCTTCAACCTTCATCCAAGGGTCGCCTCCTCTGCGTCAATCGAGGGATCCCCTCTACATGCTGATTATGAAAACAATTGTTGCTGATCAATCAACAAAACTAATCGTGGTGGAATTACTGCTGTGGGATTATCGCTGTGGATTATAAGACTTTGTTTTCCAAAGGATCACAGACTTTGTTTTCCAAGAGTTAACAGACTCAGTTTTCCAAGGGATTAAAAGCTTACCGCAATGGGATTACCTCCGAACAGTATGGAATTTCCAAAACTTTATGGGATTATAATTTTTGATTTTTCTTTTCCACTTGCTGGATTACTTCAAGATCAAAGACAGTTCAAGGTTTCCTTTCGTGTTGGACCCCATCCCCAAGGACTGGCGATGGCTTCCAAAAGGGGGGAGATGTAGTGGACCTACCCAGGGTCAAATTAAGGTTTTTGAACTGTCCAGTGATGACCTTTACTGACCTCTCAGTAAAGCAAGACATTTACTACAAAATCATTCATTTAGCTATAATCTGATAAATATAGTCACCAAAAGAGACTATTTCTATCTTTGATTTTATCCTAATGTGATCAAAAGAATAACTTTTGTCATTCTCATGATGGTGCTTTTAAGCTGTGTTATTCTGTGAGAGTTAAACTGTGTCCACTGCTGTGTTAAAGGGAAATATCGGGTCACAGAGACCCGACTGTTCTGTTTAGAAATAAGAAGACAGTTTAATCAGTTGTTTTTCATTGAACAAGGCTCCAGCTTTCTCTGTCTGTTCCTAAACAAATCTCCCTCTGCTGCTGCTTGTTAACCTTGGGTTTGATAAGACAAATGAACTCCTCGACTGGTCCTTCCTTAAGTACTAGTCTAAGCTGTGCTGAAACGCTTCAGAGAGTTGCTGGGAACTTCCAAAGAGATGTGAACTTTCCCAAGAGCTGGACACGTGTGGTCAAGAGCTAACGACCGGCGTCTTCAGCTAAGGACTGATAACAGGCTGTTATGAGTCTACTTCGAACAAGCCGAGCTCAAAACTTTGTTTATTCCCTCCTGGAATAAGTTTATCTTGAAGTCAGAGGCCTGAAGCTGACATATTCTCTGATGACCAACGCGGAAGCCAGGAGACGTTGAAACGTAAACTAAAACCAGTTTTGGACGTGCTGGGACTAAAGGACTCTGTGCATCTGAAGGCTGGTGTCTTCCCTCTTACCGGGCGGTCGTCAAAAGGTAAAGGAGCTGTTTACAAAACGTACCTGGATTTTAGCAGAAGTCTGATGGGAAGTGTCACTCTGGTCTCATGCTCAGGATAATGTTCTTCTTAATTCTTTCCTCCTATTTCTTTTCCCTCTCAACCTAAGCTGGAAACTATATTTTTAAGCTGAAATGCCCACAGACTAAATATGTTAACATCCAATATTTATGTCTGTTGTGTTATGATTCAAGTGTGCTGACGTATTAATTTGAAAGAAAGTGAAATCATGTCAATCAAGTGTAATGGTGTTAATTTAGTTGATTTATTTTAAATAAATGATAGTGTCTCTTTGACATATCAAACTAAGTTAACGTCTTTGTCACTTAATGGCTTTGTGTATTTATCCATCATAAAGATCACAGAAATATTGGGTAAACTGAAAAAGAACAGAATCCGTGAACATTTACTATTCAATCTGAATAAGTAGATTAATTAAGATAAAAAGGAGGTCAGTATTAATATTGACCTCCTCATTAATTCTTACACTGCATTCTTCAGAGGCCACCACCCTTTTTCTTGGGCTACAGATTGCTGAAGATTAATGCCAGGTGGGCTGTGTTCAATACCCCGTTCCCCTGGCGAGCAAAAACTGCCCCTGACCCAAGAGAATGGTCGACCTCCACTTTTATGCTCCTCTTGATGTGGCCTGCCTTGTTAAGCTGCAATCATGCAACTGGCTCTTCTCTCTCAAGGCAACAAGGCAGACAGGCCTGGGACCAGGGGGAACTGTTTCCCTATCGTTCTGGTCCGCTCTCAAAAGCAAGCACAAAGATGCTCATCAGGATGACAGGTGTTTGCAGGATGTAACACCACTCGAACCAGAACACCTCACGAACAGATGACTTCCACGGCAGAGGAAGTGAAACGATGAGACGATGAAACCCACACCTTCCTCGAACCCGTTCTCAAGGATGAAGATGCAGGACAGCCCACCGCTCGTGTGGACCGCTCACTCCAGTTGCAAATCCGGAGCTCTCAGCTGTGCAGCTCTGACAGAGCTGCCTCGACCTGATGTGATGACCTTTGAGGCTCCTCAGCTGGCGTGCACTGGCTCAGATGATACCACGTCGAGCCCTTATCCCGGAGACATACTGCGTGAGAGGTACGCTCAACCACCTGGAACGGGCCGGTCCAGCGTGGCTCCGCCCACTTCCGTTTTGTGACCCTCAGAAGCACCCAAGGTGTCAACGGGCATTCAGGCCTTTCTTCCTGAGGGGTACTGGACTCAGGGATCTGTAGATGGAAACTGGACAAGAGACCTGTTAGTGTTTCCATGTAACTCACATGTGACATTTTAACTGTTTCTTCAGAGGGCCATTCAACGTTTTGTTGTGGCCCTGGAAATGCCCTCCCCGTCGTTAACTCATAAGGAGTGAAACCTGTACCCCGGTTCACAGAGGCTCTGACCGCCATAAGGGCGATGGGCAGAGCTTCAAGCCAATTAATTTTTGTCTGTGCACAGATTTTAGCCAATTTTTCTTTCAGATTTCTGTTCAAACGTTCGACCTTTCCCTGCGACTGGGGGTGATAGACAGAACCAAATACGTGTTTTAGGCCTAAAGCCTTTTCAACCATTTGTAGATCTGCATTTTTGAAATGTGTCCCATTATCTGACCTGATTTTAGAAGGAAAACCATGGCTTGGAATGTAATGATTGATTAAACATTTTATAACCGTTTTCCCGTCTTCTTTTTTTGCTGGCCATGCCTCGGGCCACCCGGTGAATGCATCAACGCAAACCAGTAAGTATCTGAATCCCTTTACCGGCTCGATCATGTCAGTGTAATCAATGATTATCTCATAACCGGGTGTCATCTCTGTCGGAAATTTGCCATGTTCGCGCGGTTTCATCGATGGTTTCGAGTTATGTAAGGAACACACGGTGCATTCCTTCACAAATGCTTTAAGCAACGAATTCAAGTGTGGGTGCCACAAGTTGACAATGTTTTTTCTCATTTGGTGGGACCCGACATGTGCGAGTCCGTGTGCTTCATCCAAAACTCTCCTCTTCAGGCTCAAGGGAAGGACCCATCTTCCATCTTCAGGATGTATCCACAATCCATCTGGTCTCACTTTAGCTCCATGGTCCAGCCACACTGTTTTTTCTTCAGGAGCCGCCCCTTGTTGACAGCATGCTACAGAGACCTCATCCCATCTCATGGCCCTCTCTTCCTCTGGCGCGACCATCACCATCTGACTCCAATTGATGTATCCTGATGCTCTTTTTGCTTCCAAATCAGCTTGACAGTTGCCTCTGGCTGTCTGGGATTCTGTGTCTGTGTCATGTCCCTTGCATTTTACAATTGCTACTTCCTTTGGTAGCATTAAAGCTGTGGCAAGCTCCCTCATGTCTGCCTCATGTTTGATTGGCTTACCATTTGCTGTCAGAAAGCCTCCTCTGCTCCACTGAGCTAGTTCAGTATGCGCCGCTCCACAGGCATAAGCTGAATCGGTGTATATGGTGATTGTTTCACCTTCTGCCCACTGTAATGCAGAGATCAGAGCCCTGACCTCTGCCCTCTGAGCTGACTGTGACCCCTTCAGCTTTTCACACACTAGTGTGTCATAGCCCTGCTCTGTCTGACGCACCACAGCAAACCCAGCACTGAGCTGACCATCCTGTCCACAAAAACAACTCCCATCACAAAACACTACGTGTCCTCCCTCTAATGGTTTTGCCTGTAAATCTGGCCTGACTTTGTCATCCACCTCAACTCTTTTTTCACACACATGTGGCTCGCCACCCACTCCCAACCTGTCTGCCATGTTAATTCCCTCGTGTGTGAACAACAAGTTAGGTGCTTCAAGGACTTTGTTGATTCTCTGCTGTCTCAGTGGTGTCATGGTGAAGTTCTGTGAGTTCACAAATGCAACTACACTGTGTGATGTCAAAATATTCAGTGAATGACCCATTACCAAATGTGCAGTTTTCTGAACCAGCTTAGCCACTCCTGCTGCGTGCTGAGTGCACGGTGGATGTCTCTTCTCCATGTTGTCAAGTAAACAAGACACATACATCAAAACTTTGCACCCTCCTTCATGTTTCTGGAACAGGACGCCGTTGATCACCCCGTCTGTTTCAGAGACATCAAGATAGAAGGGACGCCCATAATCTGCTAACGCCAACTCTGCTGCGCTGCTCATCTGTTGTTTCACATTGATAAATGTTCTCTCAGCTTCCTCATCCCAGTCTAGCTGTGCAGTGGGGTTTCTCATGCCTTTTTGTTTAACCAAAGTGCGCAAAATCTGTGTTTGTCCTGCATAATCTGGGATATAATTTCTGCTATATCCTGTCAGACCGAGAAATGACAGCATCTCTTTCACTGTCTGTGGTTTTGGATGATGCAAGATTGTGTCACGGTGCGAAGATGAAAGGCCCGCTCCCTTCTGAGAGATCACTCTCCCCAGGAAGGACACCTGTCGTCTTACCGCCTGTAATTTAGTTTTACTGACTTTGAAAAGTGTTCAAGGACTGATTGAGTTGCTGCCAGTGAGTCCTCGACAGTATGACTGGCGATCAATAGATCATCAACATACTGAATGAGAACTGTGTCCTGTGGGAGTGGCACCTTACTCAGAACCTGTTTCAAGACTTGGTTAAAGATTCCAGGAGTTAAGGCAAAACCTTGGGGGGGCTTTCTTATATCGCAACTGTTTGCCCCTAAAAGTAAATGAAAAAATGTCTCTGCATTCTTCAGCTAGCGGCAGACCGAAAAATGTGTTCGCCAAATCCAGGCAGGTGAACCATTCATGTTGTGGTGTCAAATTGTTTAACGCCACGTATGGGTTTGGAACCGGTACGGTTTGGGTAATTAAAAGTTTATTAATCGCCCTCAAGTCATGCGCCATGCGGAATTTTCCTGTGTTTGCTTTTGGCACAGGCAAAATGGGTGTGTTCCAATTAGACTGTGAAGGTTCTAGCACTCCACTCTCTTTTAATCCTTGGATTGTTTCTGCAATACCCTCCTCTGCAATTGGCTTGTGAGGATATTGTTTAATCCACAATGGGTGAGTAGTTTGGACCTGAAACGTTATGGGCGGGCAGGCAATCAGTCCCACATCCGTGGGGCCTTTTGACCACAACGCCTCAGGCATACTATCAATCAGCTGACCGGCGCGCGGGTGGTCAGTTTGTTCACGACCGTGCTCCATGGGGAGCTCTTCATGTTGCATTATAGCTACATCATGTGCAATAGACTCAATTGCAAAACACCCGCAGCTCGTTGAATGCCAGACAAGTGGTGTGGGTGTTTGTACCCAGTCTACGGCTTCTGAAGCCCGTTTTACCATTGGTCCCAAGTCTTTAGCCTGAAATTTTGGATTCAAACCTAGTGAAATATGAGGCACAGCTTCGGTGCCCATCATATACCACTCCTGCTGTTCAGGGGTTAAATTAACAATTGCAGCTACTCCCTCTGCTCCCACATAGAGATTACCTGTTGTGATTGGCCAAATTTTACCCTCTATTTGCTCTGCAAAGTGTTCCTGAAACACCTCATCTCCCCTTCTGTCATAAAAGAGGGTGACATGTGGAGGGTCTGGTGGAGTCGAGTAAGGCTGGAGTTCCTGTATCTGTGTGCTGGTGAAGATTCTCAGTCGTCCAGGACATGATGAAATCAAAAAAGGCGTTCAATACAGGATCAACTGTTTGAGGTGGAGAAGTGTCACAAACACATCCGAGGGTCGTGGGGTGGAGAAAGAGTAACCACGCTGAAAGGGAATAGCTTGACTGCACGGACTTTATTCAGCTGTTCAATACAACGTCATCCCCTCATGAACGCTGCCCTCGTCTCCCCTTGTTTTCGCCCGCTTAACCTGAACACACCCAAAAACCCACGAAGAAAAACCCACGAAGAAGAAGTCTCTTAAAGACACAGTAACCTAAATACGTAACTGCCCAAATAAATCATCTTACATCAAAATAAATCAAAATAAATCATCTTACATACTTCCCCCTCTCTAAATGAAATGTCCTCATTTCAAAATAAGGTAACCATAGTAACAATAAGAGAAAATAAATCATCTTCCCAAAACACAATCTCAGAACAATAAACAAAGTCCTGTATCTGTGGTTTCCACGCAAGATAAGCAGAATAGGTGTGAGTGAGAGAGTGGATGGTTGTTTGGTGTGAGTGAGACAGGTCCCTCTTGTAAATGAGTCCCCGTGACTCAACGAGGCTAGCCTGTATAAATAAAGGTTGAATGAATGAATGAATGAATAGATGCCTCCTCCGCCCATGACTTCAGGTTCAAGTAGCCCCTAGTACATGTCAGCGTATTCATTTTGTACTGGTTGTATCACACACTGTGAGTGGGTAGTGGTGAACTGGCCACATTTCAGTGAGGTGCCGTCCGGCAACCTCACCATGAGTCCATCTGATGAGCATAGGATTGAAGCTCCCAGTCGGATCAGCATGTCTCTTCCCAGCAGATTGGCGGGTGCATTTCTTGCCACCACGAATGGATGTCTCAGAGTCTGTGTTCCCACTCTTATGAGTAGTGGGCTCGTTACAGGCAGTCTTTGTGTGGCCCCAGAAAATCCGATCACCTCCACTGACCTATGTGACTCATTTCGCACTTGCACTTCAATGGTTGGGTCTGCTCCTCCCCCAACGCTCAGGATTTTCTGTGGGGTGTCTCATTGTGGTTGGAAGCCTCGTCCCCCTGTCGTGGGGGAAGGCTGGACTGCCTGCTGCTGAGGTAGAGTCTGTTGCAGTGGTTGTGGTTGAGGTAGTTGTTGTTGTTGAGGTAGCTGCTGTTGACCTCCCATCTGCTGAAAGGGTTGCGGTGCGCTCATGGGTTGTTGTTGGTACAACTGTTGTTGGCCCATGGGTTGCTGGTACAACTGTTGCTGACCCATGGGTTGCTGCTGACCCATGGGTTGTTGGTACGGCTGTTGCTGTCCCCACATTTGTTGCTTGTGGATGCAGCTGCGCGCCCAATGTCCCAGCATTCCGCAAACGTAACAGGCACCCATCTGCTGCCCCCCTTGTGGAGCCCCTGTGTTCCAGGTTCCCCCTCGCCCTCTCTGACCTCCTCCCCTGCCTCGTCCAGCTCCTCTTGCTGGATGTCCACCTCTGCCTCTCGGGCCAGGAGTTTCAGACCACTGTTGCATAGCAACCACCCCAGGAGCGTCTACTGCCCCTCCTATTTCTTTAGAGTTGCCTTGTACTTCTTGTACCATTAATTATTTTTTCTCTTTCGCTTTTTTCTCATCATTAACTGTTTGTCTGGCACTTGAGAGCTGGAGCTTGATCAATTGATTCTTTGCATTTTATAATTCGGCTGCCTCTTTATCCTCCTGTTTTTTAACATACTTCAAACGATGTACGACGTGCTTCTCCCACCGGTCAGGTGAGGCTGTGATCATGTCAGGATTTTTCTCCATCTCCTCGACCACCTCAGCCGGGAGTCCGTCGAGAACCGCTTTTCTGAAATACGGACGTTGCTGATGGCATCGTGCCTGCTCACCTGTGACCTTCTCCCAAGTCTCTTTACATTGCTGAATGAATGTATACGGATCGATTGTTCGGTCCCACCGAAACTCAGGGACTTGTTCCCCCACTGGCAGAGGGTACAGCGCTTTTATAATTGGACCAATATCCATATACGCGTCTTCTAAAGGAACATCGTCAGGAGCCTCTGCGATCCTGCATGGATGTCCTCCGAGCACTATCTGCGAATTCAGGTATGTTTGGAACGTGTTTGTGTTAGCGCAACGTGCAAAAGTGGCATTTAGATCTCCCACTGACAACTTGACCCCCACAGTAAGAGAATTAAATTTATCCAACCATCTCGCGGCTCCGTCCGACAAATCCGGCAGTTTATCAACAAGAGCATCCAAATCGCGTATGTTATAAGGCTTATACCTGGTCACCTGACCTAATGGACCCCTTGTGGTCATCAACGGCAGCTGAGTTCCCTTATACAGCCTTTCACTTAACTGCCTCGTCTCATCCTGGTCATCTCCAGGTGGGGGGTGTGACTGTGTGCTCGAATATCCCAGCTCTGATCTAGTGTACCATTCCTCCTCTGCCCTGCTCGGCGGCTCACATACTGGACTATCTGGGCGTACGTGTGGCCTCCCTCTTACCAGCCCATCTTCTGACTCAGCCACGGTACCTGACACTGACCCCTTAAAAAAGAACTTTTTCTTCCTCTCGGCCTGTGGATCACCTGCATGTTTGCTCCTGTCTGCATGCTTGCTACCTGCTCTGGGGGGGCCGTAGCATCCCCTGCCTGTCTCCTCCTCGTAGCGTCTTGCAGCTCGACTCTCTTCCTCTCTGTCATAGTCACGTGGACGTGGAGACATTGAACCTGGCCATTCCCTATCTCTTCTCTCATCAGCATAACTGAATTCACGCTCAAATTCACTACGGAGATGTTGTGCTCTCTGACCCCTCATCCTATCCTCCATGGTGCTCCCAGCACGGACCTGCTCCTCATCCTCGGTGTCATCCTCTTCAAACCTCCTCTGACCTCTCCTTCTTGGAAACAGGGGATACTGTCCTGCTGATGGAGCAGGAGGAGCGGTGGCCTTGACAGCATATGGAGGCGGTGTTGTTTTTTCTTCTACTTCTGCACCACTGTCTGTCTCTCCAACATTTTGTACACTCTGAGCTAACAAAGCTAACTGCTTGTACACATCCACTAATTGCTTTTGTTGTTGGTGATTTTTATTAAGCTTAGTGCGCTCCCAAAATGATGTACAAATTGTTTGTTTGGTTTCTATATCATCAAGCAATTTTTGCTGTTCTTTCACTTTTGTCCAAACTAATTGTGTTAGGTTTTCTGTTGATTTTTCTGAATTTTCTGCTGCCCTCACAATTTGTATGATTAACGCATCTAATTGTTTGCACTTACCAGGGTCTGCTGCATGAATTATGCCTATCACCGCCTGAACCCTGATCAATTGTTCCTGTACAGATTCTTTTTGACAGGTCTGTTTCTCCTTTATGTGTGCCATGATCGCCTTCTCACAACATTCACTCAAAAAGCTTTATTTCACAATTGTTTCTCCCATCCACTGAGTTCTTTTGTGTAACACAGTAAAAAAAAGTCTGAAACAAGTCTGAGGAGCTCCCTCTGTGTTCAGGCTTTTATTTCTATGTTAAACAACAGCTCCCTCTGTCGGACGCTCATGGCAGCACCACACACCAGTCACATGAAGAATACCTTAAACACACACATCTGAGTCCACACAAACATTTAACAAACAATTAAAAATTCCTAATTTGAAACTAATTGAGATCTCTTTTCCCTAAAATGACGATTCACATTAAAAAACTCAAAGAAATGCGACGCAAAGTATTTTAAAACGAATTAAACACAAGACCAATTCATGCACCCTTTCTGGGGTTGCTTTTCTCTTTTTTTTTTCTACAGACCTCTGCGGTCACCTCCCCCAGTGCGATTCCACTGCGCTAGTTTGCAAGTCTAGCGCAAGGCGCTCTGGGAGATGTGGTTTTCACCTCACGCGTGACTTCCGGCGACCCCTCCACGACGCCGAGCATCGGTTACGTACGACCTCCAAAACAAGCTGCGGCTGTCCAACTAGTCACGATCGGCCGTGAAACAAGTTGAACGACCTCACCAGCTACTCAAAGGATCGAACGCACCGGAAACGCTTTTCTAAACAAGACAGTGAAACAAGTCTTTGTGACTCCCGCTACTCACGCGGCGAATGGATCCGCCCCTCGTGAAACAAGCGGCCACAAATGGCTACTCACGGCCTGAACAGAAAACGTTTACCCCTCAAAAGTAAGTAATTAGGACCTCAAAGTTCAATCGCCCCGTGATTAATTTAATCAGACGTGTGCGCGCCCCACCCGCGCTCCTCGGCCGCACTCGGGCGGGGAGGGGCCGTAGCCCACTGGTCCCAAACCGAACAGAACCGACCCCTTGTCTGCTTAAACTGAAACGAGCATCTATGAACCACTTTTAACCAACCAAATTATTTATTTTAACTTAACAAGAGTCCTTTATCGCGAGAGACTCTCGTGTACTTCAGTGCAGTAAATTTGGATATTAGGCCAAATTGTTGTTTTGAGTAATTCACGGTGCAACTTACCTTTCTGTTGTTTTTTGGGCCCACCGCACTCTCAGTCCACGAAGTTCTGCTCGGCTATTTCAACAGGCCACCTGGTTCATCACGTCGGCGGTCACCAGAACTGAAGGAATTCAGTTTGGATGTTCAAATGAGCCAGGCGTCTCTTGAAGCAAATATGATTTATTGAAAAAGATACAGGTTAACAGAATAAGCAGACATCATTTAGATCAATGTGCACACGATCAGAGATTCGTTGAAAACAGACCTGTCGCTCGAAGTCGTCTCAAGAAATGCCAGCTCACCCTTCTTGGTGTGAGATATCATAAAATGTTTTGGGCTCCTTCTGTTGTCTCATTGGTCAGCCTCCTGATAGTTCCCTTGGCAACAGAGATTTATGGCAGGACCAAGGTCGCCTCTCTGACCTGTATTATATTTGTGTGTGCCTCTTTGTTTCAGAGGAGTTTAGATTCAAACTAGTTTCCTTTGCTATGTTTACATTTATGTTTCTCCTGTGAACATTCTGTGTCATGAACTAAGTGTGTTGCATAAACTAAGTGTATTTCTGATGTGTGTGCTATAACTTAAATGTACCTGTTCTTTAGATCAGCCAAATTCTGTGTCTGTTTGCCCTCCCCCTCTGGAATGTGTTGGCCTCCGAGAGCTGCTCAAAGCTGCAGGTCTGCTCAAAACTGCAGGTCTGTCTTTCTGTACACCGGTAAGATTATCATGTGCACAGTGTATTAAGCATCTAAACATGATTGTATAAAACCTTTGTGATTACATGAAACACAGTTGTGAATGAGAATATAGGTTTAATCATAATAACATATATAATGGTGATTTATCCTTCAGTCTCCCCATTGTTTGTACCTTGAGCGAGGCACCTCCAGCAGGTGTTGACTGGCAGATCGTAAAGCTCTGCCGGGCTGATGGACTTTCAAAAGTTCTGAGATGTACAGAGGAGCAAGTCCATTCAGAGCTTTGAAAACAAACAGCAGCAGCTTGAACTGTATCCTGAACTGAACCGGGAGCCAGTGTAGAGAGGACAGGACAGGAGTGATGTGTTCATATTTTCGTGTGTTTGTCAAAAAGCGCACGGCAGAGTTCTGTACAAGCTGTAAACGGGAGATAATAATAATAATAATAATAATGCATTTTATTTGGTAGCGCCTTTCAAAGCACTCAAGGACACTTTACAGCATTAAAAACACAATAAAAACAGTATAAAATAACTATATACCGGTAAAAAGAAAAATTAAAATCAATTAAAAAACACACAAAAAAGAAAATATATAAAATAACTACATAAAAAAGAAAAATTAAAGTGAGAAGGCTAACTTGAACAGATGAGTTTTGAGTTTTGATTTGAAGGTCAGAAGGCAGTCAATGTTACGGATGTCTGGGGGAAGAGCGTTCCAGAGTTGGGGAGCAGAGTGAGAAAAGGCTCTGTGTCCCATGGTGCGGAGGCGGACAAGAGGCACGTTGAGGTGGATGGAAGAGGAAGAACGAAGGGAGCGTGAATGGGTGGTAATGTGCAGGAGATCAGACAGGTAAGGAGGGGCGAGGCTATGAATAGCCTTGAAAGTGTATAACAGGATTTTAAATTGAATTCTGAATGTGACTGGAAGCCAGTGGAGTTGCTGCAAAACTGGGGTGATGTGGTGGAATGAGGGGGTTTTGGTAACAATGCGGGCAGCTGAGTTTTGAACCAATTGAAGCTTACGGGTTAATTTGTGAGGCAGACCAAAAAGGAGAGAGTTACAGTAATCAATTCGAGAAGTGACCAGACTGTGGACCAGGATGGAAGCAGAGTGCAGAGAGAGGGATGGACGGAGACGGTTGATGTTTCGAAGGTGGAAATAAGCAGACCGGGTGATACTATTGATGTGAGAGTGAAAAGAGAGAGTGCTATCGAGAATGACACCCAAACTCTTAACGTGAGGGGAGGGAGAAACCAAGGAGTTGTCAATATTGAGGGAAAAACTGTTAACTTTAGATAAGGTGGATTTAGTACCAATGAGTAAGAACTCTGTTTTATCACTGTTTAATTTCAGGAAGTTAGACGTGAACCAGGATTTAATTTCAGCTAAGCAGGAAGTGAGGAGGATTGATTAATACCAACATACAAAGCATTACAATAATCAAGTCTGGAGGTCACAAAGGCATGGATGGCCTTCTCCAGATCACCACAGCTGAGAAATGACTTGATTTATTATCACTGCAAGCCAGGAAATGATTTATCAAGTTGCATCAGCTAAAAATGTCATAACCAGACTAAGAACTGCATCGTGTCACCAGGTTCGGCTCCTCACCGGGTCAGTTGGAGGGCACCAGTTCACTCGTCTTTCTGGTTTCTCTGGTGGATCAGACCAGGATACACCACAAGGAGGACTAACCAGGAACTGTCCAAGGTAGCTGAAAGTCCCTGTGACTGTCGGTGAGGACGACAGCTGATGAGAAGGTGTGCGGGCGATTCAGCTGGCTTACATTTCAAGCCAAAAGCGTGAATCTTGCAGTGAGAAAAGCAACACTTCATCTTCGGTAGTTCCTTAAAACGTCTACTTCGAACAAAAACTGAACAAACGTCCATTTGCTCAGGAATAAACGAAGACAGACATCAGACAAACATTTAAGGGTGGGGAAAAGGGCAAACTGCCTAAGCGACACAAAGAAGCTTTGCGTGAACTATCGGCTCTCAGAAATGTTTTGGGGATCTCTCAGATGTTGCGACTCTCCTCTGAAGTAAACAGATTCCAACACAAAACACAACAGGTGTCTCTCAAGGAAAAGTTGTTTTTGGACGAACAGAACAGAGAAATGTATTAAATGTGAAACAACAGATGAGCAGCGCAGCAGAGTTGGCGTTAGCAGATTATGGGCGTCCCTTCTATCTTGATGTCTCTGAAACAGACGGGGTGATCAACGGCGTCCTGTTCCAGAAACATGAAGGAGGGTGCAAAGTTTTGATGTATGTGTCTTGTTTACTTGACAACATGGAGAAGAGACATCCACCGTGCACTCAGCACGCAGCAGGAGTGGCTAAGCTGGTTCAGAAAACTGCACATTTGGTAATGGGTCATTCACTGAATATTTTGACATCACACAGTGTAGTTGCATTTGTGAACTCACAGAACTTCACCATGACACCACTGAGACAGCAGAGAATCAACAAAGTCCTTGAAGCACCTAACTTGTTGTTCACACACGAGGGAATTAACATGGCAGACAGGTTGGGAGTGGGTGGTGAGCCACATGTGTGTGAAAAAAGAGTTGAGGTGGATGACAAAGTCAGGCCAGATTTACAGGCAAAACCATTAGAGGGAGGACACGTAGTGTTTTGTGATGGGAGTTGTTTTTGTGGACAGGATGGTCAGCTCAGTGCTGGGTTTGCTGTGGTGCGTCAGACAGAGCAGGGCTATGACACACTAGTGTGTGAAAAGCTGAAGGGGTCACAGTCAGCTCAGAGGGCAGAGGTCAGGGCTCTGATCTCTGCATTACAGTGGGCAGAAGGTGAAACAATCACCATATACACCGATTCAGCTTATGCCTGTGGAGCGGTGCATACTGAACTAGCTCAGTGGAGCAGAGGAGGCATTCTGACAGCAAATGGTAAGCCAATCAAACATGAGGCAGACATGAGGGAGCTTGCCACAGCTTTAATGCTACCAAAGGAAGTAGCAATTGTAAAATGCAAGGGACATGACACAGACACAGAATCCCAGACAGCCAGAGGCAACTGTCAAGCTGATTTGGAAGCAAAAAGAGCATCAGGATACATCAATTGGAGTCAGATGGTGATGGTCGCGCCAGAGGAAGAGAGGGCCATGAGATGGGATGAGGTCTCTGTAGCATGCTGTCAACAAGGGGCGGCTCCTGAAGAAAAAACAGTGTGGCTGGACCATGGAGCTAAAGTGAGACCAGATGGATTGTGGATACATCCTGAAGATGGAAGATGGGTCCTTCCCTTGAGCCTGAAGAGGAGAGTTTTGGATGAAGCACACGGACTCGCACATGTCGGGTCCCACCAAATGAGAAAAAACATTGTCAACTTGTGGCACCCACACTTGAATTCGTTGCTTAAAGCATTTGTGAAGGAATGCACCGTGTGTTCCTTACATAACTCGAAACCATCGATGAAACCGCGCGAACATGGCAAATTTCCGACAGAGATGACACCCGGTTATGAGATAATCATTGATTACACTGACATGATCGAGCCGGTAAAGGGATTCAGATACTTACTGGTTTGCGTTGATGCATTCACCGGGTGGCCCGAGGCATGGCCAGCAAAAAAAGAAGACGGGAAAACGGTTATAAAATGTTTAATCAATCATTACATTCCAAGCCATGGTTTTCCTTCTAAAATCAGGTCAGATAATGGGACACATTTCAAAAATGCAGATCTACAATGGTTGAAAAGGCTTTAGGCCTAAAACACGTATTTGGTTCTGTCTATCACCCCCAGTCGCAGGGAAAGGTCGAACGTTTGAACAGAAATCTGAAAGAAAAATTGGCTAAAATCTGTGCACAGACAAAAATTAATTGGCTTGAAGCTCTGCCCATCGCCCTTATGGCGGTCAGAGCCTCTGTGAACCGGGGTACAGGTTTCACTCCTTATGAGTTAACGACGGGGAGGGCATTTCCAGGGCCACAACAAAACGTTGAATGGCCCTCTGAAGAAACAGTTAAAATGTCACATGTGAGTTACATGGAAACACTAACAGGTCTCTTGTCCAGTTTCCATCTACAGATCCCTGAGTCCAGTACCCCTCAGGAAGAAAGGCCTGAATGCCCGTTGACACCTTGGGTGCTTCTGAGGGTCACAAAACGGAAGTGGGCGGAGCCACGCTGGACCGGCCCGTTCCAGGTGGTTGAGCGTACCTCTCACGCAGTATGTCTCCGGGATAAGGGCTCGACGTGGTATCATCTGAGCCAGTGCACGCCAGCTGAGGAGCCTCAAAGGTCATCACATCAGGTCGAGGCAGCTCTGTCAGAGCTGCACAGCTGAGAGCTCCGGATTTGCAACTGGAGTGAGCGGTCCACACGAGCGGTGGGCTGTCCTGCATCTTCATCCTTGAGAACGGGTTCGAGGAAGGTGTGGGTTTCATCGTCTCATCGTTTCACTTCCTCTGCCGTGGAAGTCATCTGTTCGTGAGGTGTTCTGGTTCGAGTGGTGTTACATCCTGCAAACACCTGTCATCCTGATGAGCATCTTTGTGCTTGCTTTTGAGAGCGGACCAGAACGATAGGGAAACAGTTCCCCCTGGTCCCAGGCCTGTCTGCCTTGTTGCCTTGAGAGAGAAGAGCCAGTTGCATGATTGCAGCTTAACAAGGCAGGCCACATCAAGAGGAGCATAAAAGTGGAGGTCGACCATTCTCTTGGGTCAGGGGCAGTTTTTGCTCGCCAGGGGAACGGGGTATTGAACACAGCCCACCTGGCATTAATCTTCAGCAATCTGTAGCCCAAGAAAAAGGGTGGTGGCCTCTGAAGAATGCAGTGTAAGAATTAATGAGGAGGTCAATATTAATACTGACCTCCTTTTTATCTTAATTAATCTACTTATTCAGATTGAATAGTAAATGTTCACGGATTCTGTTCTTTTTCAGTTTACCCAATATTTCTGTGATCTTTATGATGGATAAATACACAAAGCCATTAAGTGACAAAGACGTTAACTTAGTTTGATATGTCAAAGAGACACTATCATTTATTTAAAATAAATCAACTAAATTAACACCATTACACTTGATTGACATGATTTCACTTTCTTTCAAATTAATACGTCAGCACACTTGAATCATAACACAACAGACATAAATATTGGATGTTAACATATTTAGTCTGTGGGCTCTTTTAGCTTAAAAATATAGTTTCCAGCTTAGGTTGAGAGGGAAAAGAAATAGGAGGAAAGAATTAAGAAGAACATTATCCTGAGCATGAGACCAGAGTGACACTTCCCATCAGACTTCTGCTAAAATCCAGGTACGTTTTGTAAACAGCTCCTTTACCTTTTGACGACCGCCCGGTAAGAGGGAAGACACCAGCCTTCAGATGCACAGAGTCCTTTAGTCCCAGCACGTCCAAAACTGGTTTTAGTTTACGTTTCAACGTCTCCTGGCTTCCGCGTTGGTCATCAGAGAATATGTCAGCTTCAGGCCTCTGACTTCAAGATAAACTTATTCCAGGAGGGAATAAACAAAGTTTTGAGCTCGGCTTGTTCGAAGTAGACTCATAACAGCCTGTTATCAGTCCTTAGCTGAAGACGCCGGTCGTTAGCTCTTGACCACACGTGTCCAGCTCTTGGGAAAGTTCACATCTCTTTGGAAGTTCCCAGCAACTCTCTGAAGCGTTTCAGCACAGCTTAGACTAGTACTTAAGGAAGGACCAGTCGAGGAGTTCATTTGTCTTATCAAACCCAAGGTTAACAAGCAGCAGCAGAGGGAGATTTGTTTAGGAACAGACAGAGAAAGCTGGAGCCTTGTTCAATGAAAAACAACTGATTAAACTGTCTTCTTATTTCTAAACAGAACAGTCGGGTCTCTGTGACCCGATATTTCCCTTTAACACAGCAGTGGACACAGTTTAACTCTCACAGAATAACACAGCTTAAAAGCACCATCATGAGAATGACAAAAGTTATTCTTTTGATCACATTAGGATAAAATCAAAGATAGAAATAGTCTCTTTTGGTGACTATATTTATCAGATTATAGCTAAATGAATGATTTTGTAGTAAATGTCTTGCTTTACTGAGAGGTCAGTAAAGGTCATCACTGGACAGTTCAAAAACCTTAATTTGACCCTGGGTAGGTCCACTACATCTCCCCCCTTTTGGAAGCCATCGCCAGTCCTTGGGGATGGGGTCCAACACGAAAGGAAACCTTGAACTGTCTTTGATCTTGAAGTAATCCAGCAAGTGGAAAAGAAAAATCAAAAATTATAATCCCATAAAGTTTTGGAAATTCCATACTGTTCGGAGGTAATCCCATTGCGGTAAGCTTTTAATCCCTTGGAAAACTGAGTCTGTTAACTCTTGGAAAACAAAGTCTGTGATCCTTTGGAAAACAAAGTCTTATAATCCACAGCGGTAATTCCACAGCAGTAATTCCACAACGATTAGTTTTGTTGATTGATCAGCAACAATTGTTTTCATAATCAGCATGTAGAGGGGATCCCTCGATTGACGCAGAGGAGGCGACCCTTGGATGGAGGTTGAAGACCAAGCGTTGGAGCTGCAGGTCCCCACATCGAAGGTTGTTGGCTGGTTGGTTTCCAGTCAGTGCCACTCTGGTTCTATGTGTCATGCAATTATGTGGATTTTTAAGGTGGGCTTATGATTGGGATTTTACATTAAGCCTTACCTATATGCACCTGGTATGTAAGCTATCATGGTTTAGATCAGCTACACTTACCAATTAAGGGGTGGATCAATTCTGTAAATTTAGATATAGGGATTTGTACCTATAAAATTTTGGAGGGCTTCTGTAACGAAGGCCTCTAATTCCAAACTATTCCTCCATTCATTACTTAGTTTAGGTTAAACTAAAATAAAAATGAAATATAGTTTGATCTAAATGTCTGTTGTCTTTTAGACGAACGACGTAGGATTTGGTATTCCTAATAAATTTTGAAGTCTATGGCGAGACTCATCAAAATGAATAGACAATCTAGAATAGAAACGATCGAATCGGTTCAATTTAGAAATTGTGAGGTCAATGTAGTTTATGGTACCTTGAGTAGCTTTAAACTACATTGACTCTTCGACGATTGAGATTTAACAAAACGAACTGCATGTTGGCATAGTTAAATCCATATCATTCATTAACCAATGTTAATACAAAACCTTTTTGGCTGGGAGTGTTCAGAACCAAACAGTATCTCAACTAATGACAACAGTAATGACTAAACAACAAGGAAACAACGTTTCACTGCTTCGACACACTCTTGTCGTCAGATTCCAAAGTGCAACACACAAGAAAACAGGTCTCAACTTTATGACCGAGGTCAAATTAAATCTCGTGGATTTAAACGGTTGTTAAGGTTAGTTTTTTGTTGTGGGTTTTAGACTTAGCGTTTCTAAGTTCAAGTTGGACAATGCGACTTATAGGGTGGGAAATATGGTAGTTTAAACCTGATTAGTTTATTTACTAACTTGTGTTTGGACGACCTTATTATCCCATGAAGTCGGTGAGTTTGTGAGATCTTTGTCTTTTGTGGAGTCATTGAACGCCTTGTAAGGTTTGATCTGATTTCGATGTACCCATTTAGCAATTGGCTCTTTGCGGCCTTTGCTGATTTTGATTTCGTAGACGACTGAGGACACTTTGTCTGTTATCAGATGAGGTCCAGTCCACCTGGGCATTAGTTTGCGGGCGAGAGTTCCGGTCTCGGACCCTCCTTTCCCGGTTGCTGGGGCGAACGTATAGTACCAGACTCTGTCTCCCACTTGGAGTTCATTGTGAGAGGCCTTCTGGTCGTAGTACGCCTTACGTCCTTCAGCGGATTTTTCCAGGTTTTTCTGGGCGAAAGCAAAAGTGTTTCTGAGGTGTACATTCAAATCTTTGTCTTTGGCATGGCCTAACATCACCCCCCTTTGGTCATGGGGGACCACGATCACAGGTGAGGACGTCCGTCCATGGGCACAAGTTAGGATGCCACCGTTTAGTTTAAGCTGTTCGCGCAGCTGAGAGAAGACGGTACACAGGAATCGTTTAGGATTTGGCCAACGTATCTTCTTACGTTTACCTCTTTCCGTGTAATTCAGGTGTGTCACAACTGTCGGCGCAGTCGCAGGTGTGTCTGATTGTACAGACTGCGACGGGTCACTGTCGTTGTGTGTGTCTTCCCACCTCTCGGCTGAAGAGAGGCTCTTTGAGTCTGTAAAAACTATCTCATTTCTGAGTAGTTCTAGACACAAATGTTCCTGAACCAAGGTTTCATCGAAAGCTTGGCTGATAGCCGAATTACCTGTCCCAGAGGACAGTACAGCAACCTCGGTGTGGGGTCCTTGGATCTCCACACCTTTCTCTACCTGTGGTAGGTAATGTGAGTTTGCCCCCTTCTTGTCTGATGAGGGGTCCTCGTAATCTGCAACAATGATGTCCAAGTGACTGTCAGCGTTTGGTTGACTGTCATCTTCTGGACTCAGATGCCCTTGAACCAAGGTTTCATTGAAAGCTTGGTTGATTGCCGAATTACCTGTCTCAGAGGACAGTACAGCGTCTTCGGTGTGGGATCCTTGGATCTCAACACCTTTCACTACCTGTGGTAGGCAGTGGTCAGGGAGTGCTGAATGTGTCAGCTCACAGAGGAGGTTCTCTTGTTGGACCGGAGTTTGGTCCAACTTTTGGGTCTCTTCTGTCTCACCTGTAGTTGAAGGTTCACTTACCGGGCTTGTGACCACGGTTGGGGAGTCCCTCGTGGCCACTGCGGTACCTGCGGTTAGGCAGTCTGTACCACAACGAGGAGGCACTTTTATTGGCAGGGGTTTTCTCACTGTTGCCCACATTTTCTGTTGACCATAATCTATAATCGCTTCAAAACGGTTTATAAAGTCTTGGCCAACCAGAAATGGGAATGAGTCAAGTGTGGACACGTACACCGGGTGGCGTAGTGTCATTTCGCCAATCTGCATGTGAACCATAGCTATGGCTGTTAGGGTTGTTCTCGTCTCTGCGAGAGCCTGTAGCTCAATAGCACATTTCTCAAAGGGTATTTGCCTGTCAACACCGTTAGCGGCGGTCCTCAGCTCCTTGAACAGCTTGGCCGACATAATGGTTATATCAGCACTACCGTCCAGGAGGGCTTCACGCTCAAGGACACCTTCCAGTGTGATAGGTAGGTAAGCTTTCTTAGCCACCCCCCTTTGTATAAAGTTACACAGAAACCTCACAGGTCTTGGTCCACGTTTCTGTTCACGTGTGACTCTGGCTGTGTAATCTTGTTTACTGTCAGCATCTTGTTGGCTGTCAGCATCATGACCTTCAGGATGTTGTTGTATGTCAGCAATTGGTTTGCTGTCAACATCCATGGCAATGTTGGTAGTAGTGTGCGCTGAGTCATCAAAGACAACGTCACGCATTGTACCAGTTTGGTCATCCTCTGTATCATTCAAGTTTTCAAACAACCAACTTATGTCCACTATCTCATCAGAGCTTAGTGGTGCGTTGCCTTTTTCCTGGAACTTCTGTGACCTTTTGCTACTCCCGGACTGTCCAGTCCGCAGTGCGGGGGCAGGGCCTTTGCTCGGTGTAGACCGCGGAGGGTCACTTAAAGAGCGGGCGTCCACCGTTTGTGGTTTTTTGCTTATCTCGGGCAGCTTCGTCCGAGGTGCAGGGACAGGACGTGTGCTCGTCCTTTGAAATCGTTTTATGTACTCTGGGTCTTGTCTGAGCCACTCCGGCTCATTGTTCCAGCGGGCATCTTCATGTCGTGGTTTTTTAGTTCGAAAAACATGTTTTTTCTCGCCTTTTTTAGGAGAGGGAGTTGATGAACTTGTCCCTTCCAGCTCCAGCGAGTGGGATTTGACCTTTTTTTGGTAATGTAGTTCACGCTCTGGTTTTGTTTTTAACCAGATCGGGTCAGGGAGTTGACGAACATCAAAACCATTTATAGCACGCCGTTTTATTTTTAATTGCTCAATCTCACTTTTTAACTCAAGTTGTTCTTGTTGAAAATTTTCTCTTCTGCGAATGTTATCTTGCCTGAACAATTCAAGTATTTCTGTGTGCAGCTGTAAAGCTTCATCACAATCGTTATCTCCCATCTTTTTGTTTTGAATTCGTTTGATCTCACGTTTTAACTTAAGTTTTTCTTGTTGAAAAGTTTCTCTTCTGCGAATGTTACTAAGCCTTAACGATTCAAGCTTTGCTGTGAGCAGCTGTAAAGCTTGATCATAATTGTTATCTCCCATCTTTTAGTTTTGATTTTGTGTGAAAAAAATCAAAAGATTGTTCTCATGTTAGTGTTTGCAAATAAATATTCACTTTTAATGTAGCACTGAGTCAAATAAACTAATCAGCTGAGGTTTACGCGTTTCACTGTGTAATAAGTATTCATAGGTACCTTTTTTCAGGTTTTTACCCTCAATGAACTTTGTAAAAGTTAAATGCACTCTTGCAGTGTTAACTTTAAAATAGAACTTACGTTCAAACAACAGTTACTAACCCAAGCAGCCTGATTTCCGTTTTTCTTACTCAAACGCTTGTAAAAGAGGGCTGACTTAAATGCAATGACTTCACTAAAATGTGACAGGATGCTTTTATTTTGCTCCAAGAGAATGTATTTCAGATTCAGTAGAACTGTTTTGAGTTGCCGCAGTTATCTGGATTGAAAAATGTAATTTTGTTTGTTATTTTAAACTTTTTATTTAAAATAAACGAGTGTTCGTTAATTTTACACAGAAAAACGTTAAAAATGCAATTTTTTAACTAAAAGTGTACAGATGTACAACAATTCTGTTTAAAATTCAGAGATGTGAAGATCATAATGTGGAAACGCTCTGTTCTCCATCATTGTTTGTGTACAGAACAATTTTTTAAAAGCTGGTAACTCACCATAAAAATGCTGACTTTTTTATGATGTTTTTAAGAAAACTCATCTGTCAACGTCTTTTAACCAACAGGGGGCAGCTTCGAGTCTTAATTTTAATCACGAGGAAACTGATTTTTCTAATCAGTATTTAAACTAAAAACAACCTTTTCAGAGTTAGTTTCTAGTGTATCAGTGATAAACGCTCGATCCGCGGTCCTGTCAGAGACAAATTCATGTTGTTAGACAGTATAGATGGCTCGAAAAGAGTGTTTAACTCTCAATGAAATCTCTTTTCACCGTGTGTGTGTGAACTGCGTCTGATTGTCACTCAATGTGCATCAGGAAATGACGACAAGAATGGGCGGGCCAACGCAGCGTGCGTAGCGCGTCACCAGCTTCGTACGTGAGCGAGGCGGAGCTCGCTACAAGATACGTGACGTCAACAAATCAATCACAGCATATGTAGTTCATTCCCAAGCGTTCATGGTAAATGAAGTTTTCTTACCTTCGCCCAATGAAGTACCGGAAATGACGACAAAGTGGGCTGGTCGCAACGGCGTGCGACGTGATTGACAGCTCACAACAGCGAATCAGCGTTCGCCACAAGAGTGATTGACAGCACACAACAGCGAATCAGCGTTCGCTACAAGAGTGATTGACAGCTCACGGCTCTCGTTCATCCAATCACAGCTCATAAACAACGTGTAGGACACGTCCATGTAACGTTAGCTTAGCACAACAAAACACAACTTTATAGACTCGTAATCAACTCAAACGCTTCAATTTAACTCCCCAAAACTCTGAAACATGCGGCGAACACACCTAGACAGGCCAACTTAGTTACGCTCAGTAACACAGCA
This sequence comes from Garcialebias charrua, assembly GCA_038048925.1. NCBI lineage: Eukaryota > Metazoa > Chordata > Actinopteri > Cyprinodontiformes > Rivulidae > Garcialebias > Garcialebias charrua. The sequence continues at coordinate 9,482 of JBBPBX010029277.1, read as the reverse complement.
CTGCAGCTGTTGAACAAACACGGACTCACTCGGAGCGCGTAAAGGTCGGTTCCGGTCCACTTCGTCGTGGAGCAGAAACTTGGGTCTGAACAGAACCACTATCCGACTACGTTCTACAGTAATATGCTTCTATGACCTGCTCTAACATGTAAAATGCCACAACAGCAATCTTGTAGATGTTAAATTAGCTTTCAGGCTTCTGACTCGGCGGTCAAACAAAGCGTTGTACAGGAGTCTGCGTGAACTGGACCGAAACAGGACCAGAACCACCACAGACCACGGCTGACAAAACTTCACCTGAATGCTTCCAACAGCGTCTAACAGAGATGAAACAATAACAATCTCACAGCTTCAAATGATAAAAACATGCAGAATCTGCCTGCTTTGAACACTTCCAGCCAAAATCATTATCCTCAGAGTTTAAAACTTGGATCCTCTTATGCAAACATGACGTTACAGTTCATGACTGAGACCACAGATTTATCAATAAACTTTTAGAACCACGTACGAAGGCCACCAGATGTAAGAATTAATGAGGAGGTCAATATTAATACTGACCTCTTTATCCTTAATTAATCTACTTATTCAGATTGAATAGTAAATTCACGGATTCTCTTCTTTTTCAGTTTATTCAATATTTCTGTGATCTTTATGATGGATAAATAAACAGAGCCATTAAGTGACAATGACGTTAACTTAGTTTGATATGTCAAAGAGACACTATCATTTATTTAAAATAAATCAACTAAATTAACACCATTACACTTGATTGACATGATTTCACTTTCTTTCAATTCAAATACGTCAGCACACTTAAATTTAACACAACAGACTTAAATATTGGATGTTAACATATTTAGTCTGTGGGCTCTTTTAGCTTAAAAATATAGTTTCCAGCTTAGGTTGAGAGGGAAAAGAAATAGGAGGAAAGAATTAAGAAGAACATTATCCTGAGCATGAGACCAGAGTGACACTTCCCATCAGACTTCTGCTAAAATCCAGGTACGTTTTGTAAACAGCTCCTTTACCTTTTGACGACCGCCCGGTAAGAGGGAAGACACCAGCCTTCAGATGCACAGAGTCCTTTAGTCCCAGCACGTCCAAAACTGGTTTTAGTTTACGTTTCAACGTCTCCTGGCTTCCGCGTTGGTCATCAGAGAATATGTCAGCTTCAGGCCTCTGACTTCAAGATAAACTTATTCCAGGAGGGAATAAACAAAGTTTTGAGCTCGGCTTGTTCGAAGTAGACTCATAACAGCCTGTTATCAGTCCTTAGCTGAAGACGCCGGTCGTTAGCTCTTGACCACACGTGTCCAGCTCTTGGGAAAGTTCACATCTCTTTGGAAGTTCCCAGCAACTCTCTGAAGCGTTTCAGCACAGCTTAGACTAGTACTTAAGGAAGGACCAGTCGAGGAGTTCATTTGTCTTATCAAACCCAAGGTTAACAAGCAGCAGCAGAGGGAGATTTGTTTAGGAACAGACAGAGAAAGCTGGAGCCTTGTTCAATGAAAAACAACTGATTAAACTGTCTTCTTATTTCTAAACAGAACAGTCGGGTCTCTGTGACCCGATATTTCCCTTTAACACAGCAGTGGACACAGTTTAACTCTCACAGAATAACACAGCTTAAAAGCACCATCATGAGAATGACAAAAGTTATTCTTTTGATCACATTAGGATCAAATCAAAGATAGAAATAGTCTCTTTTGGTGACTATATTTATCAGATTATAGCTAAATGAATGATTTTGTAGTAAATGTCTTGCTTTACTGAGAGGTCAGTAAAGGTCATCTCTGGACAGTTCAAAAACCTTAATTTGACTCTGGGTAGGTCCACTACAGCAGCTTTCAGCAAAAATCTGAGGAGAACAGAAAGCAGAGTGTTAAATCGAATCAGAAAGACTGACACAGTGTTTTAAATTTTACAGGTGTTTCTATTTTGCATTATTGAATCATCAATATTTCAAACTTTAAATCTTAAATCTCACAGTTTAAAGATCACACACTTAGGATTAGATATTAGATTTCACCTTTAATATTAAATTAGTGTTACATTTTATTACTATTTCTTATCTTAGAGTTGATTTAGTTGTCAACTATTTGCTGCTACATTTTAACTTTTAACTTTTATCAATTAATCTTACTTCTATTCTAAAATTAGAAATCAACAGAACAACACATAATTTCATTCATTGCCAGGTCTAACTTTCAAGGGTTTAGAGTTACATTTTCCAATTTCAGTGTTAAAATCATAAAATAATAGGGTTTTTTGACTAATTCCTTATTTCTGGTTTAAAATTTAATGGGAGAGTGATCCGTGCATTAGAAGACTGTATTTCCTTACAGGTGCGGTTCCAGTGATTTCTGTGTAATAAAAAAAAAGAAGGAGCAAAAAGAAGATTTTGTTAAAATGTGCATGTGTTTGGTGTTTGGACTTGCAACACTGAGTTTATCCTATGTGTTTACCTTTTCAGGTCAGCTCATTTTAACTGAGAAGGGGGTCAATTTCATCTTCTGTTTTTATATCTTGTGACATTCCAGTGCTCACAGCTTGCTGCTTTAAACTGTGTTTGTGCTCCAGTTTGAGTGATCCACGAGGAGTTCAGCATGGCGGAGGGGCATAACAGAATTTTACTGGCAGGAAGTGTGATGATGTTGATTATGATTCTGATCGTTTTACTGCTGGAATCTCTTTGTGTTATACCAGGTCTGAAGAGGTGTCGCGCAGTGGATCATTCAAGGGACAAGAGAGAGGTCCCCAGACTTAGGACATGGTCTCAGATTCAGGATATTGATCAGTTGACTCTGAACTTGTCTCACAGTTTCCAGATGAACAGCTGGTATAAGTATGCTCAGTTTTTGGCCAGGGGGCGCCATAGTTCTGAATGTTATGTATGCACAAAGCTTCCTGTCATTGCATCCCACCTGCCCTTGCGTGTGAAGCCTTTAGAACGCAAGTTGTCTTTCTGTTTTTTACAGTACAGTTCCAGGGGATTCATCAAACAACCAGCGAAGTGTGAGGCTAGAAGGTACGAGCTGACACAGTCTGACCCGGTGGTGGTGCTGAGCCAGTATGTGGAGTGGACACCTGGTGAACAGTTCCCGATTTGTGTACACCGCGTGCATCACCAAGACTCACATCAGGTGGTGGTTGGCTCACTGCCGACCAAGAGCTGCCAGGCGGTGTACCACCCGGGGAACATTCACGTGGGTGTTCCTGGAGTGAATGGGACGTTTCCTGTGGAGGATTTGGCTTGGTTGTGTGGTCATGCTGTGCTGTTGTCCTTACCTGCGAACTGGACCGGACTGTGCGCACCTGTGGCGGTGACTGATGACTCATTTATGGCCTCTGTCAGTAATGGGTCTCATTATGTTCGTGAGAAGAGAGCAATTGTTCTCAAACCTCATGACTCCATCTGGGGTTCAGATGTGCCACAGGAGTTTAAACATTGGACAACAGGTGAGAAAGTCATGCTTTCTCTGTTTCCATGGGCAGGTGTAGGTAAGCTAATGTTGCGTTTGGAGACGTTAGATTACCGCTTTGGTGTGTTTATTAATTCCACAATTAAGGCGTTTGAGGGCATCTCGGCTGAGTTAACTGCCCTCAGAATTATGGTTTTGCAAAACAGATTGGTTTTGGATTTATTGACAGCGTCGAGAGGGGGTGTGTGTGAGATAATAGGTAGAGATACCTGTTGTACCTACATTCCTGACGAGACTGGCTCTGACCCACAGGCCAGAGTGACAGCGGCCCTGACGCAGCTGAGAGAGCTTCAGAAGGCGAAAGCTGCGGATGCACCTGCTGGACAGTGGGATGTGCTGTCTTGGTTCACTAGTGGATCATGGACTCAGGTGCTCTTTAAGATTTTGGCTTTTCCGCTGGCTATTCTTGTTCTGTTTTGCGTGTTTATGGGGTGTGTGGCGCCTTGTGCGCGGGCAATGATCTCTAGGATGGTTGCTACGAGGGAAGTGGAGGATCATGGGACAGTGTTTCCCATGATGCAGGTCAGACGCGGTTCAATACCGGATGAGAGACATCACATGTATTTGGCTGAGACCAGATACCTGTAGAGGTGTTGAGTGGTTCATGGAGGAGTCCAAGGGGGGGACGATGGAGTTAAGGTGGTGATTGCATTTATCCTTTTATGATTTCATAGATTAGGCTGGTATGGATACTAGAATGTGATTATTAATTTGGTGTTTGGTTAGTGTTTAGTTTTGGAGTCAGATGGGGTTTGGTTTGGATTTAGTTAATTTTGATAGTTTAATTACATTGCCTTGATTTTGGTTTGGTGATTTGTTTGAATGTGGTGTTGGGGTGGGGGTCCTCTTCAGGGGATCCGTCTGGAGTTAAGCAGGTGGTTTCGGCCGATCTTCGATTGGCCAAGAGAGGGAGATGAAGGATAAATCACCATTATATACGTTATTATGATTAAACCTATATTCTCATTCACAACTGTGTTTCATGTAATCACAAAGGTTTTATACAATCATGTTTAGATGCTTAATACACTGTGCACATGATAATCTTACCGGTGTGCAGAAAGACAGACCTGCAGTTTTGAGCAGACCTGCAGCTTTGAGCAGCTCTCGGAGGCCAACACATTCCAGAGGGGGAGGGCAAACAGACACAGAATTTGGCTGATCTAAAGAACAGGTACATTTAAGTTATAGCACACACATCAGAAATACACTTAGTTTATGCAACACACTTAGTTCATGACACAGAATGTTCACAGGAGAAACATAAATGTAAACATAGCAAAGGAAACTAGTTTGAATCTAAACTCCTCTGAAACAAAGAGGCACACACAAATCTAATACAGGTCAGAGAGGTGACCTTGGGCCTGCCACAAATCTCTGTTGCCAAGGGAACTATCAGGAGGCTGACCAATGAGACAACAGAAGGAGCCCAAAACATTTTATGATATCTCACACCAAGAAGGGTGAGCTGGCATTCCTTGAGACGACTTCGAGCAACAGGTCTGTTTTCAACGAATCTCTGATCGTGTGCACATTGATCTAAATTATGTCTGCTTATTCTGTTAACCTGTATCTTTTTCAATAAATCATATTTGCTTCAAGAGACGCCTGGCTCATTTGAACATCCAAACTGAATTCCTTCAAGACCGGTCATTTTCTGTTGCCGGCCCAAAAGCCTGGAACAGCCTCCCCCTTGAGCTGAGTGCCACCTCTGATCTGACTCTGTTCAAAACCAGACTGAAGACCCACTTGTTCAAAAAAGCTTTCAGTGTGTAACTTTTATTACTTTTGGTATTTTAGTATGTAGCATTTTTTATTTCCATTGCCTTTTTATTTCCACTTGTTCAAAAAAGCTTTCAGTGTGTAACTTTTATTACTTTTGGTATTTTAGTATGTAGCATTTTTATTTCCATTGCCTTCTTTTATTGCTGTTGTTTCTTATTCTATTTTCATTGATTTATTGTTCCAGTTTATTCATCTTTTTATCCTGTTAAGCACCTTGGTCAATGCAAGGCATTGTAGGAAGGTGCTATACAAATAAAGTTTATTATTATGATTATTATTATTAAATGACTTGATCTGCTTACATAGAAAAAAAAATTCTTCCAACCAAAATCCAAAGCAAACTATTGTAGTCAAACTCTGTCTAAATTTGTGCGTATATAAACCCCAAAATAATTCCTTCTCAGATAGTTCATTTAGACAAAAGAGAATTAACCCATAACTGATTAATTATTGTATAATTGTTCATTATTGATTTACAATACTACTTTTAAAACCAGTTATTCTTCAAAGTTTTGTCCTTTATCACTTATGTTGTTTGATTTATTATTGTTGTTGATTATTCTTAGTTTGATTGATTATTTTTTTAATAAAATTTCAAAGACAATTTAGGTTTCCTCCTTTGGATGGATATTCATGTCTTATGGTAAACAACTCTGTAATTAACAGATTCTACATCAATGACAATTCTGATTATTAAAAGGTGAATATATTAAGTGGTTGCTGGTCTGTAAAATGACGAGCTGGTGCCCCACTTTAACCAGTGCTAAATAAGTAAACAAATGCTGTTATTGCTAGTATCACAATCATCCATCTTTGAATAGCAAGCGGCCATCAGGGCACTAACGGCCAATTGTTAGGCTGATGGTCCTCGTTTATCATGTGAACAGCTAGTTCTGGATGTCAACAACAAACTGGTTGATCCACTATAGTGATCACTTTACAGTAGAAGGTGTTATTATAAAACTGAGTTTGTTGCAGCTCCTCAGATTGAAGAAGTCTTTGGATGAAACATTTCAACATGAAGAATCTGTCCAGAGGACCTAACCCAATCTTGTTAGATTTACCTGAATTATATAGCAGCATCAGGACAACCATGTCACATCATTATGGTTATTAAAATTAAATAAATAAATAATCTGTATTTTCTACAAATGATAACAAAAATATATTTAAACTCACACAGGGTAAGGTAGCTTGCATGGTAGCACAAAAATCAAACATAAAACACAGAAAGTGTAAGATTTAATGGAATACCCAGAGATAAGGACTGAAAATGAACAGACTTCAAGACTGTGTAGAAAATTAATGAATTTATTTACAGTGAACCACTGCACAGGCAACATCAGGAACCCTGAGGAGCAAGGAGAAGGGTCAGGTAGGAGTACTTCTGGGATGGATGTAAAGTGATTGTTTTTGTTCTTACAGGAGGAAGATTGGATCATCAAGGAGGAAACACTTCCATTGAATCTAGTGCAGGCAAGGAGCCATCGAGAGTGAATAATAGTAATGGTGGCATGTGGATGGAAGGAGAGGAAGACAGCTGAGGAGACCACAAGGATACTTCAAGGGTTTCACAGAAGAGTCCAGGAACAGCTAAGCCACAAGGGATAAAGCTGAATTAGCAAAAATACACACTAAGTCTTTCTTAATTCAAGAGAGCAAAGTGGGTAAGCATGACTACCAATGGCATGTAATGCTGCAGTGGCGAGAAGTCCTCTGCTGCCTTTCATGCTCCTTTCATGTCATCAAGTGAATGACTCAGGTGTGGCCAACTGATGCCATGTCGACCTCAGGACAGCGGTGAAACAGGAACTCCCACACAAAGTGGTCCTTGTTGTTGTTGTTGTTGTTTTTTAGAACATTTATACTTCAGCTCTTGGCTGCTCCACTGTGCTTTCAAAATAAAAGTAATTTGCAGACTTATTAAAATGCTAGGATTTTATGAATGACTTTATTTTGGTAGCATGATGGTTCAGTGGTTAGCACTGTTGCCTCAAAGCAAAAAGGCTCAAGTCCAGGTTTGGACCTGGGGTCTTTCTGCACAGAGGTTGACCTCTGGTTTCCTCTCATTGTCCAACAACCGGCACGTTCAGAACCAGGCCTCAGTCTGTGATCTTGGTGAAGTTTGCTTGGTTAAATAAACGCTAATAATAAACAACTTACTCATATCTAAAAAAGTTAAGTCTGGTCCTCTGGACATTCCAAAAAAAACAAAACAAAACAAAAAATTTGTAGAAATGTTTCGTCTTTCGTCCGAAAGACTTCTTAGTCTGAGGTGCTGTATTCAGCTCAGTCTTATAAATAGCACCCTCTCACAGTGGATCAACCAGTTGGCTGATGACAGCCAAAACCAGCTGCTCACATGATCAAGGAGGACCATCAGCCTAACGATGGATCGTTAGCACCCTGATGGTTGTTTGCTATTCACAGAGGGCTGAGTGATACTAGCAATAACAGCATTGTAAGAGGGGGACAGTTGAACCCGGAGGCCTCAACCCCTGTTTAATGATGGACGGTTTCTTTTCACAAAGATGGCATCCTTTAAAAAGAAAATAAACATTTTGAAAAGAAACCGCCCATCATTAAACAGGGGTGGCGGCCTCCGGGTTCAACTGTCCCCCTCTTACAATGCTGTTATTGCTAGTATCACTCAGCCCTCTGTGAATAGCAAACAACCATCAGGGTGCTAATGATCCATCGTTAGGCTGATGGTCCTCCTTGATCATGTGAGCAGCTGGTTTCGGCTGTCATCAGCCAACTGGTTGATCCACTGTAGCCCCTTTCATAAAACAGCTCAATCCGGCTCTGATGCGTGTTCAAGCCTATAACGAGCATTCATAAAAGACACAAACGCGCATTGCTGAATTAATTTTACTCGCCTCTGAGCCACCGTTGAGCCGCCACAATTCATAGTGTCAGGGCCGGATCCGAGCCGCGCAGACCCAGTTCTGAATGCAAGACGTGGATCCGCGCTCAGAATACAGATGACATCAGTGTGCGACCGCAGGATTATTCAACAAGCAGATTTATTAACAAGGGAATATTAAAAATGACACGAAACGACTGTATAAGTTAGTTTAGCTTTTTTTCCCCTCTCTCTCTAGCAGCGGCGCTGTGTGTGTGTGTGTGTGTGAGTGAGTTTGATTAGGTTCTATTTGGGGTCTTCAACACGTTTACACACCAGGTGTGTGTGTGTGTGTGTGTCTGTCCGTGCGCGTACACTGATCAGCAGCCAGCTGTCCATTTATTTATTACTGAGGAAATATTAAAAATGACACGATACGACTACTTGTAAAAGTTAGTTTAGCTTTTTTTCCCTCTCTCTCTGAGTAGCGGAGGGAGGTGCTGCTGTCTGTCTGTGCGCGCGCTGATCAGCAGCCAGCTGTACATTTATTTATTACTGAGGAAATATTAAAAATGACACAACAACTTGTACACGTCTGACGTCTGTCCCACAATAAATACGTTGCAGTCCTGTTCAGCTCAGCTCCACGCCTCTTTTGGATCCGCGGTCCGGCTTCATATATGAAAACGTTTATGTGAGCGGGACCTGCCCGCCTTCAACTGTGGTCTTATGAATGACCCGAGGAGGGTTAAAGCCGGACTGGTCTGTGCGGGAATAGCGCGGGTTTGACTTATGAAAGGGGCTTGTGAGAGGGTGCTATTTATACGACTGAGCTGAATACAGCACCTCAGACTGAGGAAGTCTTTCGGACGAAAGACAAAACGTTTCTATAGTTTTTTTTTGCTTTGTTTTGTTTTGTTTTTTGAATGTCCAGAGGACCAGACTTAGCGTTTTTTTAGATTTTTCTACCTGGATTATTGAGCATGCATCAGGGAACTTACTCATACTTGTGCAATCATTACCAAGAGCTCTGAATGGTTTGATCACAGCCGTGACGTGTTTCTGTCAAATAAATCTAAAACAAGCTGTTGAAGTGAAATCAGCAACCAGGAAAAAACATTAAAACTGGTACACACTTGAATAAAGTTTAAATTAAAAACATAGTATTATTTGAAGGGTATATAAACTCACATCATCTTATGTTGAGAGAAGAAGAAAATTTACCGTGTGGGCCAAACCGTAAAATAACATTTTGCAAAATCTTCTCAGTTCCATAAGACGATGATTAGTGCCTGTTGCATTAAAAGCTCAGAGAATTGGATATTTTGCTAACAGACAAACACACCCTGAAGCTTTTGCTTCATTGATGG
>JBBPBX010029276.1:0-35989 GCA_038048925.1 Garcialebias charrua | reverse complement strand
CAAGCATCAGAGTCTGTGAACTGCACATACTTTGTTATCAGGGAGATTTGGTCGGTCTTTCTTGAAAGGAAGTGGCATTTCACAATGACCATCTGCTTTAATTTTGACTCCCTTTTCCATTATAGATAGGAACCGCAAATCCTCCTGAGATAAATTTGCATCTTCAACTCTTCTCTCACTGAAGTCAGACTCGAGCATCCTCAACACATCTGGTGGAGAAATGAACTCCTTAACTTGAGTTCTGCAAATGTATTTTACTTCATTTGTGAGGTTCTTAGCTGTCTGAGGCTGAGGTTTCACTGACTTCACAATGATCTTATGGCTACTTCCAATTGCATCACCATAATCGATACAAGGGCTAACACAACCAACTATGCTCCATCCAAGATCTGTTTTTTGAGCAAATGGTTCGTTATCTTTACCTGGCACCACTTCTCGGGGTAACAAAGCCTGTGGACAGTTGTAACCGATGAGTAGCCCTACATCACACTCGATCAGTGGAGCAATCTCCTCTGCAAGATGCTCTAGATGTGGCCATGCTCTTGCAGTTTTTGGGGTCGGAATGTGACTTAAATTAGCAGGAATGAACTCTCTTGAATAGGCTACAGGGAGAGAAATCTTCTTTGATGAATAAAAACCTCTCACCTGCAGTCCAACAAATCTCTGACTTGGGATGATTGTATTTCTGGATGAAAGTGTGGAGAGTTTTAACTGCACAGGTTCTCCTTTTGTTTCCAGAACTTCTGCCTTATCTTGCATGATGAATGTTGTATCGCTTTGGTTATCGAGTAGAGCATAAACGAGAATTTCATTCCCTGGGTTGCTTGATGTAGATAACCACACTGGAACAACTGTAGAAGAGTACATGTTGTCGACGCCTTGCACTACTCTGTTTGATGTAGCTTCATTTGAGGGTTCAATATTGTGGTTGTGCTCTGCTTTTTCCTTTGATTTTTTATTTTCAGAAGTTTTTACACTCTCTCCATGCTCATCATTGGTTTTCTCTTTTCTATTTGCCCTTTCACGATCTTCGTGTAAACATGTTGGATGTTTTCCCTTACAAAGGCTTCTTCTTTTGCAGTTCTTAGAGTGGTGTCCTGGTTGTAAACATCCAAAACATAATTTATTTGTTTGGACAAATCTGAGACGTTCCTGAAATGGTTTTTCGTTGAATTTCCAGCATTTCTGAATGCCGTGGTTTTGTTTTTCACAGAAAATGCACCCTTTATGTTCCGGATTCTCTTCAGAGTTGCTCATAAGCACCTTTGCACCAACATTTCGTGTCTTTGTTGTCTTTGTTTTTTCACCATCACCAGATTTCAAGGCGTGAAGAGAAGTTACTGGATTGCAAGCTATTTTGGCTTCTTTTGTGATGAACTCCACAAACTGACTGAATGTAGGAAATTCATTACAAGTCTCTTCGATCTCAATCACTTTTCTGTTCCAACTGGCTACCAACCAATCAGGAAGCTTTGTGAGAAGTTTCTGATTTTCATCACAGGTGTTCAATACTTCTAGACTTTTAATCTCGGACATTGCAGCCTGGCAGCCCCTAAGAAAGTCTGAAAAATCCCTCAGTTCGACACTGTCTCTGGGTCCTATTTTGGGCCATGATGCAAGCTTATCCTTGAAAGCTTTAGCTATCACAAATGAGCTTCCAAATCTTTCTTCCAGGATAGCCCATGCTGAATCATAAGCTGTATCTGTTCCTAACAGGAAATAACATTCAATGGCCTTTCTTGCAGCTCCACCAACGTATTTACGAAGGTAATAAACTCTTTCGTTTACAGGGATGTTTTTCCTGCCTATTAGCGTTTGAAATGACATCTTCCAGTCCTTGTATCTTAATGGGTCTCCAGTAAAAACAGAAGGTTCAGGTACTGGGAGACGGCTCACATTAATAGACTCTGCTATTGCTTCAGCAAGGACTCTGGCGCTGTCTGCTTGGGGTGGATGCTCATAGGAACTTCTTTTAGCTCCTGAAGATCGACGTCGTTCAATTGCCTGGTTACGAAGTAACTCTCCAAATTCTTCATCTGAGCTTGTTTCTTGTTCATAAACTTGCAGCCGTGCCTTTGCCGCACTTAACTTCTTAACAGTCTGTAGACGTTCTAGTTGTCTGCGTTTTTCTCCCAGTGCTTTCTTTCTTGCCATATTTTCTTTCTCTTGTAATGCAATCCTCTTTCTTTCTTCTTCTTCAAGGTTTTCAAGTTCTTGCTGTTCACTTTCTATCTCTTGTAGGACCTTTAAAGCAGCCTGTGTAGCAGCTAGCTCTGCTGCAGCCTCCTGTCTCCTAATAGAGGAAAGGCTCGACTGTCGGGACTTAATGCTTGAACTGCTAGCAGAGATTAAACTTTGAGAACTTTTACTTGTAGCTTTAGAGGCTGAAGATAGCAGCACAGAACCATACTCAGGCCAGACAACGTCCTCTGTCTGATCATCTTCATAATCCTTGTGAAGATAAGTGGATGCATTTTTCAAGATTATTTCAGATGCAGCATCACAGGTGTCTACTCTGCGACGGATCTCACTACCTGGGGGAACACATTTGCGCAGTTCTTCATAACTGTGCTTCACGTCTGCAGCTGCACAACTTATCTTACTCATCAAGTCCTGCACAACCTCAATAGAGGGAGTTCCGTTTATCACCTTTTTTGCTTGCTTTGCAGTCACTTTCCATTTATCGTAAGTATTGGTAAAACGATCCTGCAGTTTTTTTGATTTGTTATCATGCAGTTCTTGAGCCTTTTCAGTAAGCCTTCTAATCCTCTGGCTTCTTCTTGGTTTTTCTTCTGTTTCAGTGTCAGTCATTTGCTCCATTATGAAACTTTTACTTATTACTTGGCCTAAAATAACTTTTAGCTGTAGCTTTACAGAACTAATGGCTTAACAATAACCACCTCAAGCAGCTGAAATAATAATGGCTACAAACTTAGGTTAACTTATCTGAAAAGGTTAAGAATAGATAACAGAAAATGTCTTTCACACCACTTCAAACCTTAAGAAAACGTCTGAATGAATATAAACTTAAATTACATAAAAGTGAACTGTTTCTAGAATCAACGACGTACAAAAACTGAACACTTAATTATTCAACACATTTAGTATCTGAATAACAGGAATATGTAAAATGACTTCACCTACAAAAATCTTAAACCTTGTACTTGGACAAAAATTGTGCAGATCACCAGATTACTTAATTTCAACACTTGCAGTGTCTCCTTAACGTACTTTACAAAGATGATCCACTTCCTAACATTTAACTTGTTTTAAATGTATCACTTGTTGAAACATCAATGTAAACTTGAAAGCGCTCGCTGCTTTGGTTTCTGGTGTAGCACAGTCTTATCTGTCTGATGCTAGAGTGCGATGAATCTTCTTTGCTGCTCAGCGACTGGAAGGCACAGTTCCTCATCTCCTCACCTCATGTCGAGCAGACTGAGTTCTCACTGTAACTCCCTCCAGGCAGTAAACGGACACAAGGCGTTCTTTGTTGATTACTGGCGTTTAATAACCATGCCGTGAGAACTGTACAAACACAAAATATATATTTTACAGAAAGAAAGACATTCTCATAGAGAATAAACAACTATTACACAGTAAAACATTTACAATCAAGTAAATCTAGTTTACTTGTCACCTTAAAACACGTGGCTAACAAACTCCACAAATTCTTAAAATAAACTGTCTATTTCCACACAAAACAAAAAATATAAAACTGCGTACCTCATTGGCCGCTTCACCTGAAAGGGTTAAGACAGAAACCTCATGTAGTCTTCTTGTAACCCAGCTACACAAGCCTCTGTGCACGCTTCACCAGACCTCTTCATCAACTAAGAAAATAAAAGCATGCTGCCCTCTACAGGGTGTAGCGTGTCACAAAAATATGTGCCTAAATGAAACAACAAATTAAACATTGGTTCCACTCCAGTAACATTTATACACTCTTTAATAAACGTAAAATATTTTATGTTGCTTTAACTTATCTACACCAATTTAAAACAATAAAATTAACCCAAACTGTATAACTGCTGCTGATGGCAGCCACAATACTATTTTTACAACTTGTAACTTTGTAATTCACCTCTTTATCTACTATTGGTATTTTAGTAGCCAGACTTGGGCCAACATTCACAAAATAGTTATTACTGGGTTCTTATGCAAGGATTGGGGTATGATGTACTGACACGACTGGGCACGCTTCTTTTTTGTACTATTTTATTTGTTTCTTGAGTCCACTCTCTTTCCCACGGTTTAGTTAGGGTTATCCAGGTTACCAATAAGATTAGAAATGCTACGGCTGTTAAACCTTTATTTTGGTCTGTGGTCCTCATAATGCTGAACTAGGTTTTCTTCCTAGTAGCTCACAGAGTTGTGGACAATCTTCACTGATTTGAGATGACTGTATACTATAAATACAGCCCCCTTTGTACAACGGGCTCCCTCTGTGAGCTGAACGAAGAATCCCTAAATTCAGTTCTAATTTCCTATTTTATTTAAACTGTATACCAAATTATGAGGATCACAAAACACAAAAGTACAGTTTAGGCAAAGTTTAGGCAAAGGAAGCCAATAAAAAAGTCTATTTTAGTCACTTTTGCTCTCGGCAATCAGTTTATTCATCCTTGTTTTGAATCATAAGTTTGCAATGGTTTAAGTGGACCCACGTGCTTCGTTCAGCACTTTGGTTTAGTTCTATGAAATCCATACGTAGTTGTTGGAATGGATATACTGGTTTAGGAAACTGACTTCTTTTGGGTCTCAGGTTCCTCTGAGAATTGTTTTTCCCATTTTGAACTAGATTTGGATCCAGTAGGGGGTTTCACATAGGGTGACTAATACTGGATTTGTTAAGTAACAGGACAGTGATAAAAGATCCTTATGGCAAGAATCACTTCAACTCAAATGAGCGGATTCTTCTTAGCCTCTGACACCAAAAGGTTTCACTGTTTGTTTCCTGTTATTTTGGTATGAAACAAAAGAACCAAGCGGTACTTTTATTTCCTTTTCACACTCACAAACACATGCATACATTTTAGCGCTGCTTTTTATTCCTATTTATCTTAAAGTAGAGGGCTCCGCCGCCCTACACAGAGTTTAATTGACTGTTTTTAGTTGTTTATCTAAGTCAAAGGAGTCTGTCCTCCTACGGAATTTAACTACTTCTTTTACCTGATAGAGTCTAGAATTGTCAGGGTTTGTTTTACTCAGTTCCTATTTATCTTAAAGTAGAGGGCTCCGCCGCCCTACACAGAGTTTAATTGACTGTTTTTAGTTGTTTATCTAAGTCAAAGGAGTCTGTCCTCCTGCGGAATTTAACTACTTCTTTTTACCTGATCAGGGTTTGTTTTACTCAGCTTTCACACTTCACTCGTTTTAAAATAAAACGATACTCACTCCACTCTGTGTCACGTCTCTCCTGGACTCCGTCAACCGTCGGACCCCAGTCAGTGAGGAGGACTCCAGTCCCGGAAAGGGTATCAATACTGTGGCCACAGATTTTGCCTGTAACCTACTCACCCACTGGGATCATCAGGTATCTTGGAATCCGGCTCGAAGGACCAAGTTAATGTCAGGTTTAAACCCCAAACATTATTAAAACACCACACTGTAAAACAGAGAACAAGACAAGTGATTTGAGTATCTTTCTTGCAAGGAGAGCTAAATTGCTCTCCCGCAGTGTTCTTTCTTCTTGTTATTTATTGAGTTAGGAGTGCCCTAGTTACACAATGTCTTCAACCGCTGAGGGGGGGGGAAACCGGTTGAGACTGATTCACACATAGGTACACGTCTACATCACGTCAGCATGTTGGAGACTGATTCACACATAGGTACACGTCAGCCTGTAGAACAACATTCTTCCAAGAGTGGAAAACAACTGTGCTGTTCCAACAGCCAGCTTTGCCCAGGGTGTGTTACCGGTCGAACAGGTTTCTTGCACACAAACTCATCACAAAGCATTAGTAAAAAGAACACATACTTTTGTTTACTTTAAGATAATAGGAATAAGTTTAAACACAAAGAATATTAAAGAATATAAATGTGATAATATGTATTTACAATTATTCCAACAAAAACATAAAAAGATAATGATTACAGGTATTTTAAAAGTAATATTTGATGTAATTGTCTTTTATCTGGTTGAAATCTGTACACAAAGAGGTTATTTTGGTCAACAGTATGTAATGTAAGCAGAAGACTTTTATTTTGAAAGGTTGCCTGCATGTGCAACTCACGTGACTTGTCCGGCAGCCGTTGGTTCTGTTTCCCTCTGCGCATGTGCACAGCAGTGGGTATAAATACTTGGACATGAAGCGGGAAAATCAGAGACTTAGAAGATCACAGAGCTGAATAATGTGTGATCAATTCAATTTTTTTCCTTTCTCTCATGAAGAGTTCTAATTGAGAATCAATTCGAGGTCCACTGCTCTTTTTTTTATTTCAGCAGCGGGAAAATTCTGGATCATACCACTTTTCTTTGGTGTAAGATGAAGTGTTCCAGCAGGAGGCGGAGCTTCTGCTGGGCGGGGTTTCTAGTCCCTGGAATCCTGGCTCGCCATCTCGTTCACTCTGGATCCCAGCTGCTGACAGGGAACTTCCGGTCCAGCTCCTGACTCAGCAGAGCCGCTAAGCACCTTCAGCAAGGTTTCTCAGAAGGTTCTAGAAAGCTTCTCAGAGAAACTTCTGGAAAGAAGCTTTCCAGTATGAAAAAAAAAAGCCTGGCACACAACCAGAGAAGAACTCAAAATGATGTTTTAGCTTTCTAAAACTACAATAGTCACTCGGCTTGCTTGACACATCTCAAAACCAGTTTTTTTTTAGGCATAAAACGACATAAATTGTGCTTCTTATCTTTCTCCTTCGGTGAGACAAAAATATATAACATATAAATTCTTTTTTTAGAAAATAAAATATACTTTTAACTCACCAAGTTCAGTTCTGTTCAAAAATAAAATTCCTGAACGCAGTCAGGTCGAGGAAAAAAGTGCAGAAACCAACTCCTCACGTCTGAAGAGTATTCTCAGACAACAGGCATCTTTCTGATCAAGGTTTCTCTAACTTTTCCCTCTAACTTCTTCTCACAACACAGTGTTCAGCTCTGTGATCTTCTAAGTCTCTGATTTTCCCGCTTCATGTCCAAGTATTTATACCCTCTGCTGTGCACATGCGCAGAGGGAAACAGAACCAACGGCTGCCGGACCAGTCACGTGAGCTGCACATGCAGGCAACCTTTCAAAATAAAAGTCTTCTGCTTACATTACATACTGTTGACCAAAATAACCTCTTTGTGTACAGATTTCCACCAGATAAAAGACAATTACATCAAATATTACTTTTAAAATACCTGTAATCATTATCTTTTTATGTTTTCAACCATTTTGACCTATTTCCTATTTATTTCCCTATTTTTTAATTATTTCCTATTAATCTATGTAATAGCCAAATAAATAAAAATGGATACAACAATAAAGGTTATTTTAGCCTGGGTTACACCCTCCCCACTTGAATCTATGCAAGTCCCTTTGCATAATACTCAAATTAGGCTAATTGGTTCTGAGGGTTTTTCTATAGAATCTGTGACAGCTTCACTCAAACTTTGGAACAAAGATTGGACTATACTGACAATAGGATTTCCTAATTTTGGATAGGTTAAGATCTTTGGTTTGGTCCTCTGTCGAGAAGGTCTGCTAGCAGCTAGTTCTGTCTCAGGGTCGCATTCTCTGTCCTCATTGGTCATGAGTTCAGTCTCGTTAACTTCAGTCTGAGTCGGTTCATCAGCATTAGCTTGACTAAGATCTGAAGCATTATCTATCTCATCAAGGTGAGTGTCTGATTCCCTAACTCTTTTAGGTTCAGATACACTCTGTGTTTCTTTCAAATTATCTCTTTCAAGTGAGTTTTCAATTTCTGAAGGAGTTTCAGATGGAAGGACTACCTCGTATTAAAGCAACCGGACCAGACAATATCCCTGGGAAAGTTCTGAAGGAATGTGCGGACCAGCTCTGTGAGGTGCTGGCTGACATCTTCACCACCTCACTTGCACTGGAGTCAGTTCCCACCTGCCTGAAGACCGCGACCATCATCCCAGTCCCAAAGAGCTCCACAGTGACTGGTCTGAATGACTATAGACCAGTGGCCCTCACCCCGATAGTCGCTAAATGTTTTGAGAAACTGGTCATGTCCCACATCAAGACAACCGTCAACATCAACGAGGACCCTCATCAATATGCATACCGCGAGAACCGATCAACAGAGGACGCCATCTCTTCCGTGGTCCACACTGCTCTCACCCACCTGGATCAGAAGGACTCATACGTGCGTCTGCTCTTTGTGGACTTCACATCTGCCTTCAACACCATGATCCCCCAAACTCTGATAGACAAACTATCCACACTTGGACTAAGCCCCTCCATTTGTAACTGGGTACTAGACTTCTTAACAGACAGACCACAGTCCGTGAAGATTCACAACTTCTCCTCCTCCACCATAACCCTCAGCACTGGCTCTCCTCAAGGATGTGTGCTGAGCCCCCTTCTGTTCACTCTGCTCACATATGATTGTACAGCCACACTTCCAGGCTGTCATATTGTTAAGTTTGCAGATGATACAGCGGTGGTGGGATGCATCACAAACAATGATGAGTCCAGCTACAGACAGGAGGTGGAACACCTGGAGAGCTGGTGCAAAGAGAATAATCTTCACATGAATGTGAAGAAGACAAAGGAGATGATTGTGGACTTCAGAAGGAATAAACACACCCACGCCCCACTGAAAATAGGTGGATCTGCAGTGGAAGTGGTCTCCAGCTACAAATACTTGGGTGTACACTTGAATGATAACCTCAGCTGGACCAACAACACCACCAGCCTGATCAAGAAAGGTCATCAAAGACTCTACTTCCTCAGACGACTGAGACGTGCTGGTCTGAGCAGCCCAGTTCTCACCTCGTTCTACAGGTGTGCAGTGGAAAGCGTCCTGTGCTCCAGCATCAACGTGTGGCATGGAGGCTGCACAGTTGCAGAGAGGAAAGCTCTACAGAGAGTGGTGAAGGCTGCACAGAAGTCTGTCGGAGTCAGTCTCCCCACCATCACAGACATTTACACCTCCAGATGCAGGAAAAGAGCCACCTGCATCATGAAAGACCTCACTCACCCAGCACACTCACTCTTTGCCCCACTCCCCTCAGGACGGAGGTTGAGGAGCATCAAATGTAGAACCACTAGACTGAGGAACAGCTTCTACCCTGAGGCTGTTAGACTCATGAATGAATAAATAAAAATAAAATAAAAATAAACACTGCAAAATATCACATCATGCTGATGCTGATCTGTTTTCTTGTTGCTGTGTTCATCTGTGACCATCTGCTCATACAGACTCATGTTCGTGCTGCTGTTTATAATGATGTTTTTCCACTATATTAGGGCTTAGTGTATTACTAGTTGATGTTTTTCTTAGTTAATTCTAGATGTTATTACTGTTTTTCTCTTGCATTTGTTGTTGGATGTAACTGGGACCCCGTGTACATAATCTCGTTTTCATCACATGTACCACATGTGGTGCAAATGACAATAAAGACTCTCTGACTCTGACTTTGTATTCCTCGACCACCCTAGAGATTTCCTGCAGAGGGCCTGGAGTGTTATACAAAGGATAGTGGTCTTCTTCTTCAGAATTGTACTCAAGTTCAGGATCATGATCAGTGCTGTGATGTTGACGTGTGTTTGGCCGGCAGGGTTTTTCTTGGACTACAGCAGGATTTTCAGGAATAGCTGATAAAAACCCACAAGGTAACAAAAGGTCTCTGTGAAGAGTTCTGGTTGGACCATCTCAGTTCTCAGGTTTGACTGTATATACAGGTAAGTTGTTTTTCTGACTGACAACTACATGGACAACAGATTCCCACCTGTCTGATAACTTGTGTTTACCCCTAATCCTAACATTCCTCACCAGTACACGATCACCAACATCCAGAACTGATTCAGTTACATGTTTGTCATATCTAATTTTATTTCGATCAGCCATTTTAGCAGCATTTTTACTAGCCAATAGGTAACTCTCTTGAAGATGAGTTTTTAGGGCTTGTACATACTGCGAGTGGGACTGTTGCTGGCAATTGTTCTGAGTCACAACACTAGAAGTCCCAGAGAAGGGTCATTTAACATTTCTACCTTTGGAACCCAGAGAAGGGTCGAGTGACCTGAAGGATTTTAGCTAACATCCTATAATGAGCTGTTAACAGGCGCTTTTGTTTTGTAAATAAGGCCATTACTGGCGCACCACAGGAGGGGGCACGCTTAACACTAATTTGACTAAGGCTGCGCTTTTTTGCGCAAGTGAACTTGGCTTCTAAATCCCCCGGTCCCTTTCAGTGGGCTATATATGTTGGTCCGTCACTTGACCTCAGGTCATGTGACCTATGTCGGTCCGTCAGTTTACCTCAGGTCATGTGACCTGTGTCGGTCCGTCAGTTGACTTCATGTCGTGTGACCTGTGTCGTTTTGTCAGTTGACCTCAGGTCATAAGACCTGTGTTGGTCCGTCACTTGACCTCAGGTCCTGTGACCTGTGTCGGTCCGTCAGTTGACCTCAGGTCATGTGACCTATGTCGGTCCATCAGTTGACCTCTGGTCATGTGACATGTGTCGGTCCGTCAGTTGACTTCATGTCGTGTGACCTGTCGTTTTGTCAGTTGACCTCAGGTCACGTGACCTATGTTGGTTCGTCACTTGACCTCAGGTCATGTGACCTATGTTCGTCTGTCAGTTGACCTCAGTTCATGTGACCTGTGTCACCCAGTTGACCGTCAGTCCTCATGCCGTGTGACCTGTGTCAGTCCGTCAGTTGACCTCATGTCGTGTGAACTGTGTCTGTCCGTCAGTTGACCTCATGTCGTGTGAACTGTGTCTGTCCGTCAGTTGACCTCAGGTCATGTGACCTGTGTCGGTCCGTCAGTTGACTTCATGTCATGTGACCTGTGTCGTTGTGTCAGTTGACCTCAGGTCATGTGACCTTTGTTGGTACGTCAGTTGACCTCATGCCTTGTGACCTGTGTCGGTCCATCAGTTGACTTCATGTCATGTGACCTGTGTCGTTGTGTCAGTTGAACTCAGGTCATGTGAACTGTGTTGGTACGTCAGTTGACCTCATGCCGTGTGACCTGTGTCAGTCCTTCAGTTGACCTCAGGTCATGTGACCTATGTCAGTCCATCAGTTGACCTCAGGTCATGTGACCTGTGTTTGTACGTCAGTTGACCTCATGCCGTGTGACCTGTGTCAGTCCGTCAGTTGACCTTAGGTCATGTGACCTGTGTCAGTCCGTCAGTTGACCTCAGGTCATGTGACCTATGTCAGTCCATCAGTTGACCTCAGGTCATGTGACCTGTGTCGGTCCATCAGTTGACTTCATGTCGTGTGACCTGTGTCATTTGTCAGTTGACCTCGGGTCATGTGACCTGTGTTGGTCCGTCACTTGACCTCAGGTCATGTGACCTGTGTCGGTCCCTCAGTTGACCTCATGTCATGTGACCTGTGTTGGTCCATCAGTTGACTTCATGTTGTGTGACCTGTGTTGGTCCTTCACTTGACCTCAGGTCATGTGACCTGTGTTGGTCCGTCACTTGACCTCAGGTCATGTGACCTGTGTTAGTCCGTCAGTTCACCTCAGGTCATGTGACCTATGTCGGTCCGTCACTTGACCTCAGGCCATGTGACCTATGTCAGTCAGATGACCTCAGGTCATGTTACCTATGTTGGTTCGTCACTTGACCTCAAGTCATGTGACCTGTGTCGGTCCGTCAGTTGACCTCAGGTCATGTGACCTGTGTCGGTCCGTCAGTTGACCTCATGTCGTGTGACCTGTGTCGGTCCGTCAGTTCACCTCGGGTCATGTGACGTGTGTCGGTCCGTCAGTTTACTTCATGTCATGTGACCTGTGTCATTGTGTCAGTTGACCTCAGGTCATGTGACCTGTGTTGGTACATCAGTTGACCTCATGCCATGTGACCTGTGTCAGTCCATCAGTTGACTTCATGTCATGTGACCTGTGTCGTTATGTCAGTTGACCTCAGGTCATGTGACCTGTGTTGGTACGTCAGTTGACCTCATGCCGTGTGACCTGTGTCGGTCCGTCAGTTGACCTCAGGTCATGTGACCTATGTCAGTCCATCAGTTGACCTCAGGTCATGTGACCTGTGTCGGTCCGTCAGTTGACTTCATGTCGTGTGACCTGTGTCATTTTGTCAGTTGACCTCAGGTCATGTGACCTGTGTTGGTCCGTCACTTGACCTCAGGTCATGTGACCTGTGTCGGTCCCTCAGTTGACCTCATGTCATGTGACCTGTGTTGGTCCGTCAGTTGACTTCATGTTGTGTGACCTGTGTTGGTCCGTCACTTGACCTCAGGTCATGTGACCTGTGTTGGTCCGTCACTTGACCTCAGGTCATGTGACCTGTGTTGGTCCGTCAGTTGACCTCAGGTCATGTGACCTGTGTTGGTCCGTCACTTGACCTCAGGTCATGTGACCTGTGTTGGTCCGTCAGTTGACCTCAGGTCATGTGACCTGTGTCGGTCCGTCAGTTGACCTCATGTCGAGTGACCAGTGTCGGTCCATCAGTTCACTTCATGTCGTGTGACCTATGTCGGTCCGTCAGTTGACCTCAGGTCATGTGACCCGTGTTGGTCCGTCAGTTGACCTCATGTCGTGTGACCAGTGTCGGTCCATCAGTTGACTTCATGTCATGTGACCTATGTCGGTCCGTCAGTTGACCTTAGGTCATGTGACCCGTGTTGGTCCGTCAGTTGACCTCATGTCTTGTGACCAGTGTCAGTCCATCAGTTGACTTCATGTCATGTGACTTGTCATTTTGTCAGTTGACCTCAGGTCATGTGACCTGTGTTGGTCCGTCAGTTCACCTCAGGTCATGTGACCTGTGTCGGTACGTTAGTTGACCTCATGTCATGTGACCTATGTCGGTCCGTCAGTTGACCTCATGTCGAGTGAGCAGTGTCGGTCCATCAGTTGACTTCATGTCGTGTGAACTGTGTCGGTCCGTCAGTTGACCTCAGGTCATCTGACCTGTGTCGGTCCGTCAGTTGACTTCATGTCATGTGACCTGTGTCGTTGTGTCAGTTGACCTCAGGTCATGTGACCTATGTTGGTACGTCAGTTGACCTCATGCCGTGTGACCTGTGTCGGTCCATCAGTTGACCTCATGTCGTGTGACCTATGTCGGTCCGTCAGTTGACTTCATGTCGTGTGACCTATGTCGGTCCGTCAGTTGACCTCAGGTCATGTGACCTGTGTCGGTCCGTCAGTTGACCTCAGGTCATGTGACCTGTGTCGGTCCACCGTCAGTTGACCTCATGTCGTGTGACCTATGTCGGTCCGTCAGTTGACTTCATGTCGTGTGACCTATGTCGGTCCGTCAGTTGACCTCAGGTCATGTGACCTGTGTCGGTCCGTCAGTTGACCTCAGGTCATGTGACCTGTGTCGGTCCGTCAGTTGACCTCATGTCGTGTGACCTATGTCGGTCCGTCAGTTGACTTCATGTCATGTGACCTGTGTCGGTCCGTCAGGTGACGGACAACAATAGGTCAAGCATGTTTTAGAACACAGCAATGGGCCACCTGCATGTGCCGGCACGCACCGTATATACATGTGCCAAGGACAAGGAGAGAGACAGTACTTGTAAGCAAAATAATTTATTTGACAGAACATCAAAGTTACAGGATAGTCAGCACAGCAGAATAAGACAATTTTATGCATAAAATTGTTCTGGAGCAGACAAAGCTTTCCGTTCAGTGGATGTCCCAAAATGTTCAACTGTGAGATAACTTCAGGGTCTGTTATGTGTGAATTCAGGTCAGGGCCTCTCTTCTGACTAAGGGGGGAAGTGCAAGCAGAGTCTTACTTACCTGGTGGAAACATTGGAATGCAGTCTGTGCAGTTTGGTGTGGTGGGGGTGTCTGAGTTGTGTGCACGCATATTTATAACAAAAGGCAGTTAATGGCCCACTAATGGTTGGTTTGGACTAAGAGTCTTTTGACCCTCTTTCAGGACTTCTGGGGGGAGGTCGAAAATCCTGGGACTTCTAGTGTTAAAAACTAGATCTATAGGTAATCTAGGTTGTCTACCAAACATCAATTCATATGGGGTAAACCCAGTACTTTCATGTTTGGTACAGTTGTACGCGTGTACAAGAGGTTTCACAAAGTCACGCCAATGTTTCTTGTTCTCATCAGTGAGTGTACCTAGCATGTTTAACAGGGTTCTATTAAACCGCTCCATAGGGTTTCCGCTTGCGTGGTAGGGTGATGTTCTAACTTTCTGTATTCCAGCTAGGTTACATAGCTCTTTGATAGTTCTGGATTCAAAGTCTGCACCTTGATCACTGTGCAATTTCTCTGGAAAACCATAATGAATGATAAAGTTTTCCCAAAGGGCTTTGGCTACAGTACGAGCCTTCTGGTTCGGTGTAGGAATTGCTACAACATACTTTGTAAAGAAGTCAGTGATGACAAGGACATCTTTAGTATTGCTGTGATCTGGTTCAATTGTCAAAAAGTCTATGCACAGCAACTCAAGGGGTCTGGTTACTTGGATGTTTACCAGAGGCGCTGCCTTCTCTGGCAGGGTCTTTCTGCAAACACATCGACTACAAGTTTTGATCTTTTGTTCTATATCTGAGGCCATTTTTGACCAAAAAAATCTGGTTCGGGTCAAGTCGAGTGTTCTGTCAAAGCCCAGATGACCCATGTCATCATGGAGGCTTTTCAACACCATAGATCTTAGGCTTTCAGGGAGAATAAGTTGGTAACGTATTTCTTCACCTACTTGCCTTTTCCTGTACAAAATCCCATTCTGCAGCTCAAGTTTGTTCAATTCACGCAGAAGGATGGGAAGTTGTGGGATTTCTTTCCGCACCACCGGAGAAGGTGTTTCACCTGTTTCCAACTGGTGTATAATTTCATTGATAGCAGGATCGCTTCTTTGTCTTTGACTCAATTCTTCTTCTGACATGCTTGGGATGACAGAAAAAGTGCTGCCCTTATCAAAACTGTCAGGAACTGCGTTAGCGGTCATAGACAGAGATGTTACAAGGGGGCATGTAAAATCATAATGTTCTGTATCGAAATACTGAAACACAAGATGTTTTTCACAAATTGCATTCACAGCTTGAGAAGGAACATGAGTAAAAGGATCTGTACCAGGTAAGTGATGTTGCACAAATTGGCGGATCCGCTCTTGTTCTTTCAGAGAAATGAGATCATTTATCGGTTCAGGATGTGGACGGCGAGACAAACCGTCTGCATCAGTATTCTGTTTTCCAGCTCTGTAACGAAGCTGAAACTAAAATGACAATAAGGCAGACAACCAGCGATAACTTGTTGCATCTAACTTAGCGGTGGTCAAAATATAAGTTAGGGTATTGCTGTCAGTTATCACTGTGAAAGGACTGCCATACAAGTAGTCACAAACTTTTCTGTTACTGCCCACTTAAGGGCAAGAAACTCAAGTTTGTGAGCGGGGTATCGGCTCTCGCTTCTCAGCCTCTGCTTGCGTATGCTATAACACGCATCTGCCCTTCTTGCTCCTGATATAGAGCTGCTCCTAGTCCAGTTGTACTGGCATCTGTGTGTAATACATACTGCAACTTGTAATCGGCAAAGCCTAACACCGGGGCAGTAGTTAGTTCGTGTATTACTGTTTCGAATGCTCGTTGGCAGCTCTCTGTCCATCTCTCTCCAAAAGGAGCTTTGGGCTGAAAATATTGATCACGGTCTAGCTTAAAGCTACTTTTCTTTCTCAGAGGGGGATACCCTGCAGTTAAGCTGGTAAGGGGTTTAACAATTTTAGAGAAATCTTTAATAAACCGCCTATAATAACCTGCAAAACCTAAGAATGAACGGAGTTCTTTTAGGTTTGTAGGACTTGGCCACGTTGTTAAAGCAGAAATCTTTTCAGGATCTGTTTCAACACCGTGCTGTGAAACTATGTGCCCCAAATACCTCACAGATGTCTGGAAAAACTTACACTTCTCGAGTGATAGTTTTAAACCATACTCTTGGAGACGATTGAGCACATTGAGAAGGCGTGTTTCATGCTGTTCAAGGGTTTCTGAAAAAACTATAAGGTCGTCCAGAAAGACTAAGACTTCCTTAAGGTTTATGTCACCCATACATCTCTCCATCAACCGTTGAAACGTGCTGGGAGCATTAGTTACACCCTGCGGCATACGGTTGAACTCGAAAAATCCTAATGGACATACAAAAGCAGTTTTGTGCTTATCTGACTCCTCGACTTCAACTTGGTAGTAACCACTTTTGAGGTCAAGGATTGAAAACCATTTCGACCCAGTGAGGGCTGAAAAAGTTTCTTCTAGGTTAGGGAGTGCATAGGCATCTTTGATTGTGTTCTGATTTAGTTTTCGATAGTCAACGCAAAGTCGCACATCTCCATTTTTCTTCCTACCACAACAATGGGTGAGGAAAAAGCTGACTCGGATTCACGGATTACTCCTGCCTCTAGCAGTTCTTGTAGGTGTTGACGCACAGCATCAACGTCGATATCGTATTGGGCGAGGCCTGTGTTTAAACGGGGTCTCATCTCTTAGTTTGATCTGGTGCTTTACTCTATTAGTATGCCCAAAGTCAGTATCATGCTGCGCAAAAACATCTGGCATAGCATTTAACTTTTGCTAAATTCGCTCCTTCCATTTAGAGGAAACCGGAGAATCTGCAAAGTTTAAATTAAGCTCAGTAGGTTGCGGCTTAGGGGGTTTCTTTGACTCTGAGATATGAGGATGTGACAGTATCTCCTGCATTGCATGAACTTCAGCAATGACACTGTTTCCAGGAATAACTATGTCATGTTTCCTCTCATTTCTCAGTACTACTGGAAGCTTTTGTGATCGTTTCTCAGGAAGTGTGAGTAAACAGTTAGTTACCAAAACACCTCCTGGTAAGGAAGATGCATTGGGGGACTCAACTACAACCCACTTACTTGGAGTGTCAACGTCCACATGAACTGACCCTTCCAAGACTTTGTTTTGGCCTGCAGGAAGGACTTCAGGCTCACTTCCTGACAACCTGACAAGACCAATATTACCGGTTTCTCTCTGTCTGTGCCTCTTTTGTAACACGTTCAGCACCACTCTGTAGCTATAAGAGAGGGTACTGGAATCTGTGTTAGCAAGAGAAGAATTTTCAAAAAGAAGATCAAGGGTGTTTGTACCAATCAAGAGAGAAGATTGGACACTGGAGCGCGTGTTTGGAACAACTAGCGCAAGAGAAAACACAGTGAATTCTTGTCCAAAACCATCCTCTGGAAAGGTGATGTCAACACAAATATAGCCTGAATATGGGATATTCTGACCATTTGCGGCTTCAACTTCAAGAAGGTCACTTATGGGGTAGATCTTCAGATGTGAAAGATAACTGTCATAAAATGACTGGGACACAGTTGTCACTTGTGACCCGGTATCAAGAAGACAATTACACATCTGTCCATTAATTAGTACCTCAGCGGTGTACTTGGCTCCAACTAAGCCTTTAGGTAACTTCACACTAGCTGATTTATTGTGAAGAACCCGTTTCCTGTTTTTTCTGGGATGTCTAGTGGGACTGGTATCAATAACAGCACTCATTTGTCCCGCAATGAGGGCTTCGTCTAGTTTAAAGACTGTGTTCGATTGTTCTGTTTATCCCAAAGCAACTGTTTTGCTTTTAACTGGGTTCTCTTTTCTGCAACAAGGGATGGATTTGATTCACTTGTGCAAGCTGAAACAATGTGACCATCCTCGCCACACCGAAAACAATACCAAGGCTTCGGCCTACGTTTTACAGTTTGGACTGTCGCAGTTTGTTCAGGTGCCTTAGACTTAGTTTGCTTCTTAGTTCTAGGTGCACTAGCATTTTTTCTGAGTGGAGTTTGGTGATTGTAGTCTAACCAATTGGCTCCGGAGCTCAGCAATCTGTGCTTTTAGTTCTGTGACCTGATCACCTTGGTGAACCACAAGTTGAACTACTTTTTGAGGTTTCAATTTGTCTATCTGCTTCTGCATCTGAGTTATCTGGGTTCGCATCTCAGTGAGAACGTCTTGCACTGTGGGTTCAGAGAGGTCAGAGGTCACAGTAATACCTTGGGAGGTTACTATTCGCCTCGTAGCAGCGAAGTGTTTTTTCATTCTGCTCTTTTTTGCCACATGCTTATCTTCTTCCACTCTTAGCTGCAACAGCAGCTCAGTGAATGAAGGTGGTTTATCTTTCTTTCTTTCAAGCTCTAGTTCTGCTAATAAGGCGTTGTCCCAACACCCACGACAGAACTGACGCAGAAGGTGTCGGTCAGCTTCGGTGGGAACTGCTCCACCTCTGCTCAGGGCTTTAGAAAGGACTGTCTGCAAACGATGAAGGTAATGTGATGGCTTTTCACCAGGATCTTGGAGAGTGCTAAGAAATTTCGCGAAAAGCTCATCTCCATCTTCCACTGCACCAAAAGCTGAATTTAACAGTTCAATATAGGCTGATGGGGATGCAGTAGAGCCTAATGGTTTTACCACATTGGATGCAGGTGGAACAAGGCTGTCTAAAATTTTCCTCGAGCATTGCAGAACAGGCAGATCTGGATCCTGAAGCATGAGCTCAACACTGTTGCGCCATGTGTCAAATTCAATCTCATGACTCGGACAAGGTAATTTGCCTGAAAACTGCCTAAGACGGAAAGAGGCACTCACCTGGGAGACTGGAGCTTCATTTCGCACCTTTCGCACTTTCTGCACCTCAGGATGAGTGACAATGTTCTGTGTTAGGTGAGAGGCTAAATTGGGTCGAGGTCGGTTGTCTGAGTTAGAGTCAGAATTTTTCAGAGTAGTTTTAGACTGCTCTGCATTTCCACTGAAGGAAATTCTGTCATTTTGTGTCTCGAGAGTGAAATTTTCATTTTTCACTGTCTCAAAACTGCCTGTTACTGCTTCAGAGCAATTTGACAAATGCTCACGCAGTACAGCTTCAAAACATTCTCCACCTAGTTTAGCAATTTCTTGCAGTTCACCGATAAAACGGTGGGTGGCTCTAAATGTAACATGAGACACATACTCACCGTGACAGGGCTCTGATCTGGTGAGAAACTTCACTGGAGCTGTCAATTGTGTAAGGGAGTAAAGGTTCAAGTGCTGTCAAAGCAGTTCTACTCTCAAACTCTACAATGACATTTCTATGATAAGAAGACTGGGGGTCATCTATTCTCAAAATTCTCATGATTTTTCCATACCTGTTCAGGAAATCTGACACATTTTCATCAACCTCTGTGTCAGTAATACCACTAACAATAACGGCATTTGGAACTTTAATGTTTTCTTTATCAATTATATCCATTTAGCTGAACTTGGCTTTTACTGAACTTAGCTTTTTTCTTCTTCTATTAATCTAATTTTCTAATTTCAATTTTCTATTTTTCTACTGTGGATCTGAGTTAAAAATGAAGTGTAGGCTTCTATTTTATTTTATTTTTTATTTTATTTTTATTTTTTGCTCCTGGCTGGCTCGCCAATTTTTCTGTAACACCTATGAGACGCTACTATTACTCCTGGCTGGTTAGCCAAACTCTATACAACGCTCACGGTGTGTTTACAGTCTAGTTAGGTTAAGGGCTAGTTACCAGGTTCGACTACTGGAGCAAAAAAAAGAAGTAAACCTTAAATTATTGACTCAGACCACAATGTGAAAGTTTGAACTGCCAGCTTATTATTTAATAATAACAAATGAATAAACAACAATACACACAATCACATACAATTACACTCAAAACAATATAAATAGTTCCCTTGTTCCCTTTAGATAATTTTATCAAATCCTTATTATGATTTCAATAAACACTAATTGGTAATTAAAGGTGCTATTTATTTAAATCTAATTTGTATTCTAGTTTATTTCAATTTAATACTGTAATTTATTTAATTTACAGCTAATTAATCTTTTAAACCTAATTTAAAAGATTAGTACTGTACTGCCCTCGTCACATGAGGCAAATGCAACTAGACAGTCAGTTAAACTCTTCCCCAATATCACGACTCTGAGGAAAGTTGTTTTCTTGTCCACAGGTTTATTGACATGAAGGAAGTGTGAAACTAAAACACACAAAAAATATATTTCACTTATTCAGCCTTTTTAACATGTACATAAATGGTTAATGCAAATAAATGAAATGTTCCACATGAATTAGCTTTTTGTTCTTAACTTTTACCGTTTTACACAATCTTGACTTAAAGCTGATGATATATAATGATTTTTCAATATATATATGAGCATGAACTGACTTATTTATTGCAGTAGCTTGGTCTGATAACAAATTAACGGTAGTATTGTGACCTTGCAATAAACATTCAAAATACTTGAAGCAAAACTCAACAAACCAGTAATTCTGTAAAAATAATGATCTGCAATAATATATTAAACATAACATACCCACGATGCTACATTTAGAGCGAAGATGAATGCAGATGGCACTGGCTTGACTGAACACATGGACCACACTTGAATTCTGACTCTCAACCCAACTTCCTGGTTGAAGTCACATGACACATAGCTTGGGCTGTATCTCTTAAAGGGACAGTCAACATATTCAAATACACTATTGTTAAACACTCAACAACACACTCCCCGCCTGGCGTGATCTCTCGCCACTTACTAGATTACAACAGTCCTTAGTCATTTGGAGGTAAGAGAATTACTATTTCTGTGACTGGCCTAAGGAAGACTGAAGAACCTCCTGTGTTGCAGATCTTCACCTCAACTTTTCTGACTTTGTCATCTTTGCTCGGGAAAGTCTGTGTCACAAGTCCAAGAGGCCATTCGTTTCTTGGCAGCTGAATGTTCTTGAGGAGTACAACACTTCCTGGTTTGATGTTTGGATGAGTCACCAGCCACTTTCTGCGTGGCTGCAGTGTTGGGAGAAACTGTTTCTTCCATCGATCCCAGAAGGTATTAGACAAATGTTGGACCTGGCGCCACTGATGCTTGTAAAGGTCTGAAGCTCCAAACTCTCCTGCAGGTGCTGGAACCATGTTTACCTTCTGAGCGATTAAAGCAGCAGGCATCAAGATGAATGAATCATCAGGGTCAGTTGTCACAAGAACCAGAGGTCTAGCGTTGACGATCGCTGAAACTTCTGCCATGAAAGTTGTCAGGACTTCGTGGGTAAGTTTGTCTTTCATCTGGATAGTGATTGGTGCTGCAAACCCAAGAGGATTGTAAAGACTGTTGATTGTAGATAAGACGCCATGTCGGGTGTATGGCTTTACCACCTTTGAGACACTGAAGTGGAAACAGTCTGTCTGGAGGTTCCAACCGAGTCCAAGACTGCGTTGCATTGGAAGCTGATTGACATCAAGCTCTAGCTCCTTCAAATCATTTGCCCGATCAGATGAGGGGAAAGCTTCCATGACCTCCTTGCTGTTTGCAGCGATCTTGTGCAGTCTCAGATTTGACTTAAAGAGTACGTCCTGTGTTCTTTTGAGCAAGCTGATGACGGCCTCAGTTGTAGGTAGAGATTTCAGCCCATCATCATTGATAGCCACTGCAGGAGATGGGCTATTGCCGAAGACGTGGACCCTCATACGATAACCAACAATATCTTTGGAGAGGTCATTGTCTTCAAACCAAAGGAAACGTAAGAAGTTCCTATCCTGAATGGAAGGTACTACTTGGTTGTCATTTTTGGTTCTCTGAAACACAGAGCATCCTAGGTGGTCAGCCTCACAAATAGGTGACTCCTCTAAACATGCTGGAAGGTGTTCCTTGACTGGGAATCCGCTATATCTTTCCTTAATGTGAAACACATTTGGACATGGTTGGAAGAGTGTTGGACGTCCAATTTCAGAAGCAGTGGTGAAGAAAGTACAGACTGTTGGTGGTTTGTGCACGTTCCCCAGGCATACATTGCCGACTATCACCCACCCCAAGTCCAACTTTTGTGCGTAAGGCATGTTGTGTGTGCCGTTCACCTGTTTGCGGACTTTGTGAACACGGAGCATGTCACGACCCAGAAGGAGCATGATTGGGG
Source organism: Garcialebias charrua (assembly GCA_038048925.1). Taxonomy (NCBI): domain Eukaryota; kingdom Metazoa; phylum Chordata; class Actinopteri; order Cyprinodontiformes; family Rivulidae; genus Garcialebias; species Garcialebias charrua. Next base: position 13,932 of record JBBPBX010029276.1, on the reverse strand, counting down.
CATTTGGATCAACCTCTGGGATCAGATGTGCTAGTGATTTCAGATGAGGATGGTAGAGTGCTACATCGGGAGTTGGAATCTCGTCTCTGTTGTTCGGGATATCATTACACTCTATGAGACTTGGTAATGGGAGGCGAACAACTCCATCCAGAGATTCTACTTCGTAGCCTGTAGCTCTTCTACCTGATACTTGTTTCACTCCAGCGCATGTTCTCAAAGTGTAAGGAGAACTTGAACTTGTGTCACTGAAAACTTCAAAGAACCTTGAAGTAACTAGTGATCGGTTGCTTTGCTCGTCTAAGATGGCATAAACTCTCTTAGCCTTGTCTCTAGACCCAGATGGATAAACCTTTACAAGACATATTTTAGAGCATGATCTCTCAGCAAGATCCCCTCCACAAACTTGTGTGCACTGAGTGTTGACCTGCGATTGAAAGGCGAGTTCATCCTCCCCGCCGTGCACCGATGGAGGCTCTACCTCTGCTGCCCAAGGTGCTGGCCCAGGGTGAAGCACTGTGGGATGCCTTTCGCTGTTGCATTCAGAGCACTGGATTATGGCTGTGCAGTTTTTTGCTACATGCAATGTGGAGGAACAACATTTAAAGCAAACGTGATTCTCCTTCAAGAAGCTCTTACGATCTTCAATGGACTTCTCCCTAAATGCTCGACATTTGCGTAGAGGATGTGGCTTTTTATGTAGAAGACACACTTTATTGCAATCGTCAGATTTTGAAAAGGGCTCATTTGTTTTTGATATCATTTTGGCGATAACCTCAGTTTTGTGTGTAGAAACCTCTTTGTGTTTGTTTGACTTCCAAGTTGTCCTCTCAGCCTTTGGACCAATCTCCTCTTGAGTGTTGAGGTTGAAACTTGGGTCGTTCCGAACGCTTGCTTCTTGACTGATGAATTCCACGAAGTAACCAAATGGTGGATATGAAACATGATGTCTTTGCTTGTATGCTGAACCTACTGATGCCCATTTTTCCTGTAGGTTAAAGGGGAGCTTTCGCAGGATCGGATTGATACCTCTTGAAGTGTCAAGAAAGGTAAGGCCAGGTAAGTCTCCTTCATCCTTGGCTGCCAGGAGTTCGCTCAGTAGATCGCTCAACTTAATTAACTTGAAATAGTCTTGATTTGTTATTTTGGGAAACATCTCAATACGTTTGAAGAGAGCATCTTCTATAATTTCAGCAGAGCCATACGTTTGGTCAAGCCGGTTCCAAATCATGGTCAGTCCTGCATCTGGACGGTTTATGTGAATTGCTCTAATTTGCTCCACATGTTCAGCCGAATCTTTGCCTAGCCACTTAAGCAGAAGGTCCATCTCCTCGTTGGATGTCAGACGTAAACCGTGGATAGCAGACTGAAATGATCGTTTCCAAGCTCTATAGTTCTGAGGTTTATCATTAAACTTGAGTAAACCTGTAGATACAAGTTCCCGTCGAGCCAGATAACGTACAAAGTCATTCATATTTGAATCATTGAATTTAGGATTTGAATATGATGAATGAGAGGGATGACCGCTGTTGTCCACTTGTGGCATGGAGGGTTGCATAGGAGTAAAATGGTCGTGCTCAAACCGGACTGTATTTTTCTCATGAGTGAGCTGCTGGTAAACATGAGGCTGCTGAGGAGTCTGGCAAAAGGACTGAGATGCAGAATTATCTTGATTTGGGATGAACGGCTTAGCATCTGGCTTAAGGTGCATGGATGAAGCATCAGTATCCAGCTGTGACTTATAAGGAAAAGAAACTTGTTGATGTTCTACATCCGACTGTTGACCTTGGTTGAAAACATAGTCTTTAGTTTGTTTAATGGCTTCTAAGGGAGGTATTTCCCTGTTAAGCTCATTAATGGATGGCGTTTTTCTCAAATCTGCAGCTGCTTCAAGTGCTTCAGCTTCAGCAACAGCTGCAGCTGTTTCCTTTTTGATGCTGAGAATTTCCATTGATGCTTCCAATTTGGCCTTTTGAAGTTTTAAATTAGCCTCCTCTTCAGCAAAAGCGAGGCGTGCTTTTGCTGCTTCAGCTTTTGCTCTTGCTTTAGCAGCAGCTGACTCTGTAATCGATGTTCTTGATCGAACTGAAGAACATGAGGCTTGAGATCGTGTCTCCCATGTTGCTGCTTCCTCTGTCATCATTACTTGTTTTCTTCTAATGATTTTAGAGAGGTGAATGTTCTAATGATTGTTGAGGCTGTGACGATATGTATTCAGATCTTCCAGCTTGCACTGCGATGTCTAGCTCGTTGAGAAGCCGTGGTTTCACTGTACTGCCCTCGTCACATGAGGCAAATGCAACTAGACAGTCAGTTAAACTCTTCCCCAATATCACGACTCTGAGGAAAGTTGTTTTCTTGTCCACAGGTTTATTGACATGAAGGAAGTGTGAAACTAAAACACACAAAAAATATATTTCACTTATTCAGCCTTTTTAACATGTACATAAATGGTTAATGCAAATAAATGAAATGTTCCACATGAATTAGCTTTTTGTTCTTAACTTTTACCGTTTTACACAATCTTGACTTAAAGCTGATGATATATAATGATTTTTCAATATATATATGAGCATGAACTGACTTATTTATTGCAGTAGCTTGGTCTGATAACAAATTAACGGTAGTATTGTGACCTTGCAATAAACATTCAAAATACTTGAAGCAAAACTCAACAAACCAGTAATTCTGTAAAAATAATGATCTGCAATAATATATTAAACATAACATACCCACGATGCTACATTTAGAGCGAAGATGAATGCAGATGGCACTGGCTTGACTGAACACATGGACCACACTTGAATTCTGACTCTCAACCCAACTTCCTGGTTGAAGTCACATGACACATAGCTTGGGCTGTATCTCTTAAAGGGACAGTCAACATATTCAAATACACTATTGTTAAACACTCAACACAAGTACTCTTTTAAGAAATTAAGCTATTTAGTTTCCTAAATTAATTCTTAAATCAATTTTAAATCAACTTTCAAATAAATAAAAAAACCAACAACAATTCATAGTTTACAACTTAACAATAAATATTAATTGTGATATAAGAAAAGAAAACAATGGAAAAAGAACTACAATAATCCAGTAAACTGAATAATGTGTGATCAATTCAACTTTTTTCCTTTCTCTCATGAAGAGTTCTAATTGAGAATACTAACTCAGTAGAACATAGTACTTTTTGTACTATGAGAACATATTACAAAAAGTTACAAAAACATATTACAAAAAGTTCTCAGACATTTTGCCCCACTGGTCCAGGATCATCACGTGATGATCCACAACAGACAACAGAACCGAAGCAGCGTACATAAATTGCCAAGGGGGCGCGTACTCAGCCCAGCTGCTGAACATGGCCAAGAAACTGCTCTGCTGGGCGTGCGTACACTTACGCTCGATCAGAGCAGTTTACATCCCAGGCGATCTGAACAGAGGAGCAGATATTATGTCGAGAGGAGGCCCTCTGGAAAGGGATTGGTGTCTTCATCCAGATCTAATCTCACAAATCTGGAGCAGGTTCGGGAGAGCGGAGGTAGATCTGATGGCCACTCAGGAGAACTCTCAGTGCACTCTGTTCTTCCTCCTAAACCCACGGGATTCCCCGCTACTGGGGGTGAATGCGATTGCGCACAAACCGTGGCCAGAAACGCTAATTTATGCTTTTTCCCCAGTTCCTCTTTTTTCAGCACTGCTGGAGAGGGTGAGAGAGGAGAATCTGACAATGATTCTGATCACCCCAGAATGCACAAACTAGTTAATCATGGAAGCTGCCTTGGCGAGAGGATGCACTCCTGTAGGAGGAAGGAGCAATCAGGAGTTTTCTTGTAATAGGTCAACACCTTTGGGTCTGGTCGCTGAACGAGAACGCTTAGAAACATTTGGGTTTTCTAAAGACGTAATACGCACCATCCAGGGAGCATGCGCAAAATCCACTACAGCTGTTTACGTTTCTAAATGGGCTGCGTTTCAGCGATGGTGCCTAGAAAAAGAGGTGGATCTGACTTCATGTCCCCTGGGTTGCAGTTTAGCCTACCTGCAGCTGCTGTTGGACAGAAATTTAGCTTTCAGCACAATTAAAACTTATGCTGCAGCAATCTCTTCCTGTCATGAAGATTTCAATGACAGAACAGTTTTCAATCACCCTCTAACAAAACGGTTTCTGAAAGGTGCATGCTGGCTCAGGTCAGTAACATGCGCTCTGGCACTACAGTAAGACTTAATATTCGTCCTCAGTGCAATAACTAAAGATCTGTTCGAGCCCTTGGACCAGATATCTTTGAAGTAGCTGTCATTTAAAACAGCCTTATTAGCTCTGACATCAGCTAAAAGACTAAAAGAGACTTGTCAGGTCTGTCCATCGCTCCTTCTTGTCTCAGAATTCAAGGAGATAGAAGTTCAGTAGAACTCTGACCAAATCCTGCTTTTATACCCAAAAGCAAGATTTGCAAGTTCGTTCAGGTCCAGAATCATTACGCTGGACAGGTTCTGTCTTCCTCCCTACAAAACTACGGAGGAGGAACAATTCCACCTGGTCTGCCCAGTTTGCGTGCTCAGGTGTTATGTGACACGCACAGCATAAATCCGATCAGTTGTTTGTACATTTCAGGGAACGATCACAAGGTCAGCCTTTATCTTCCTTGCATTTGTCACATTATGCACTCCTGCAGGAGGAAGGAGTTATTATTATTATTATTATTATTATTATTATTATTATACACCTCTGCTTGAACCTTGTCAACATTAGGGGGCATCATCCAATAGGCTGGAACATCAGTGAAGGTTTTGGCCCTCAGTATACGCACGTGCTTCTTCAATTTTAAACAGCAGAGCCCCAGTGTGTGTACATGTCATGACTCTGCCAGCCATGCATGTGCAACGTGCACTGTCCACTTGGCCACTAGAACTGAGGATCACCCATGGTTTATTGGGGCGCTAAGATTGCAAAACCTAAGACACAAAACATGTAAAATTAATACCACACACACACACACACACACACACACACACACACACACACACACACACACACACACACATATATAATTAGTGACACGTTTGTAAATGCTTTAGCTGATATTTAATCACATTTTAGTGCAATTTTAGCTTGATGTGTGTTTTTTCTCTGTTATTTTTTCTTTACTTTCCCATGATGATGAATTTTAAGTGTGCTTTAAGGTTTTATGGTGGTGTTGTGTTCTGTCCGTTCATGTCAGAGTTGCATACACATAGTTAATATGCACGCACGTGCATGTTTTTCAGTCTTGAAAAAGAGATTTAAGTCTCAATCAGATCTAACAAAGGTTTAAGCAAGATATTAACATGCAGCCTCCAAATAAAAACAGCCCATGCTCTAACACGGACTAGAACCCAAAACAGTTAAGGCTCCCCCATAGCTCTGCGTTCGGCCGAACGTCGCTCCGTGCGTGCGTTCTGTGCGCACGCGCTCACCCGCACAGCTCTGCGTTCATTCTCGCGTTCACTCTCCCGTTCACTCTCCCGTTTTTGCTCCAAATTCTTGATGTCATTTGAGCAGCCACAGCGCAGGGCGTTCGCTGATTGGTCATTTGCTGACACGCCTACTGAATTGATTGACAGGTCGGGGGAGAAAAAAAAGGTGAGCCGACAGCTTCAGCCGCAGCGGTATTCTGTGTTTATATCTTATTAAAAAGTTCTAAAAAAAACCAAAAAAAAAACAGGGAGTGCTGGTCCTACAGCCCACAGCCCACCAGGAAATCTGCAGAAACTCGCGTAGCCACGTTGGACCCGAGTTTAGTTCACTCGTGACAAATTCATTCATTTCCTCATCATTTCAGTCATGGAGTCAGCGGAGGAGGAAGCGATCACTTGACTTTTGAAAAAAAAAAAAAAAGAAAAGGCCAGATCAGGGATGAAGAAGAGGAATTTACAAGTAATACATTTGTATCACATACAAAACAGTCCAACGCCGGGCAGTTTATTGTGCGACAACGTGTTTGCGTACGCGGTCGTAGAATTTGAGCTTGGCACGTACATGCCCTGCGGGGATATGCTTGTGCCTCTGCGTATGGACAGCGTACAGCGGCGTACGGCCGAACGCAGAGCTATGAGGGGGCCTTTACTGTGTTTATAGTGTTAGCACAGCTTAGCATGGCTAAGCTAACCATAGTATCACAAAGCTAACTACCGCAGAAACGAGCTAAATCCAGAACACAGCTGTTCCAACACACACGGTTTACTCTGACATTGTTCAGACATTGTTTCACAAAATGACTAATACAGAATTATTTGTTTACCAAAGGGAAAAAAGTGACAGAGCAGTTTACTCACAACTTCGATGGCAAACCCATGCGGGTGATGTTTACTTTCCAGACTGGACGAAGTTCTGCATTCAGCTCGTTTGCTCCTTCACATTTGATGTGCTGGTGAAGATTCTCAGTCGTCCAGGACATGATAAAATCAAAAAAGGCGTTCAAGACAGAACAACTGGACTTTACTTGTAGCAACAAGACATTTCGTTTCTCATCCGAGGAGCTTTATCAATTCAGTGATCAATTCAGTGATTCAGTGATCACTGAATTGATAAAGCTCCTCGGATGAGACACACCTTAAACAGGCTATTTTAGTTTACAGTATATTTAATCATAAAATAAACTTTATTTAAACATAATAGTTCAAGTTGTATTATACAAATATGATAAGTAGAAGAGACACCAAGATAACAAAGATAAAAGAGTTTGTCTCCTGTGAATATCTGCAGTTCCTCTCTTTATCTAAAACAGATCTGTCCTTGCTTTCTATCTCAGTCATCACACACCTGCCACACATGACAGCTGAATACAAGCAATGCGTGCCTCAACAAGGATGAACTCTCTATGGAGCTATTATCTGGAGACCCTGTGCCATTAGCTAACCACAGGGCTCAGGCTCATTTCAGGACTTTAGACTGCGGTTAACCAAACATTAACCACTCTACTGACTTTCCTAAAAACATAACCTTAATGACAAGATATGCAGAGTCTCTGAGGACAAACACCATCAATTTCACTATATCTGTGTGTACCCACAGGATGTGACAACCATAGATAATTCTGATTACCCTAAAGTGACAAAAATTAATAAAAGCCCTAGCATTCCTTTGAAGGAAAGCATTTTTCCTGCCACCTTTCATGGCAAATTTTACAAAGTAGACCAAGATTGTCTTATGTTGAGAAATTATAGAGTTAAAGCCATTTTTTAAAGCCATTCTCTATAGCAGGCCCATGACTTTGGAACGAGTTACCTCTGCTCGTCAGACAGAACCCCTCCCTCTCGGTTTTCAAATCTCCTTTAAAGACTCACTGCTATTCCGTTGCTTTCAACACCAGTTGATCTGTATTTGGTCATTATATTTATTATCTGCAACGCTTTTTATGTCTATTTTTTGCACTTCATTTTGTATGTTGCCTATGTGTTGCCTGTTGTTTGTTTGTTTGTACAGCACTTTGGTAGGCCTTGTCGCTGTTTTAAGTGCTCTATAAATAAAATGGTATGGTATTTTGGTCAAACCGTGAAAATATTGTTATGCTCAACTTTGTGATTTTGCAGGACATTTCACCTATGACCTATTAATGACTTTATACTTGTGTCACTGACAAACAGAGTTGAGAGGTGATGCTTCCATATAATAATAATAATAATAATAATTGTCTAATCTTGTCATCTGCGTATGTTTCCCATACACAGACGAAATTCGTCTCTGCATTTAACCCAACCACCTACCAGGTGGTGCAGTGAGCAGCCATAGAAGGCGCTCGGGGAGCTGGAGAAATAGGTGTGCACTCATAGACACCCCAAGGTGTGTAGTGGCCGGGACGCGAACCCGCATCCTTCGGGTCCCAAGTCAAACGCCCTAACCACTACACCATCATATACTGTACAAGGTAAGTTTCTAATTTCTAAAGGTAAATTCATCAGTATAAATTACTTTAAAGTTTCATTAAAATCAGTCTAGGGTTCATGAGATATTTGGCTAACAGAAAGAATTAACTCCAAATAGTTAATGGCAAAATCTTAAGCAAAAATCTTGCGCAATGTTTTCAATAAGAGTATGTGTGGAGAACTGAAAGTTATGCACCATAACTCATGTTCCCTGAAGGAAGGGAACGAGGTGCAACATATGCTATGGGAATTGCGCCCCCGCGCGATTACCTGAAGGAATACATTCACGCCTTTACGGCAGGGGCGTCAGTGTCACGCCAGAGGCCCCACCCTCTGGGTACTTAACCCTCCTGTTGTCTTCGGGTCAAAATAACCCACCACTGTGTTAAAAAAAAAAATCCACTAATGTTATTTTTTTTATTTGAAATTTTAAGACTTTGCCTAGATTGGCCCAAACAATAGAAAAAGTTAAATGTTGCTTTTATTCACATTTCCATGTAAGCTGTACAAAAAAATGTACAAAGGTGGTCTTCGGGTCAAAATGACCCGTGAGATAAATAGAGTTGAAATCAGGGTCACAGAGTTATTTACAAACAACAAAATGTTACAAAGTTTTAGTTGTGTCTCAGATCAATCAGTAGCAGAAGTAAACAAGGCAAATCAGGTGGTGTTCTCGCAGACTTCAGAAGACCAGCTGTTATTAGTCTCAGATCAATCAGAAGCAGAAGTAAACAAGGCAAATCAGGTGGTGTTCTCGCAGACTTCAGAAGACCAGCTGTTATTTCCTGAGGTTATAAAGGTGCTGCATAACAAGACCCCGAATTGTGTCTGTGCTGAAGCCATGAGTGTGCGTTATAACGCTGAAGAGGTTTTAGAGCTGATTTTCTCACATGCCATTGCCCAGCAAGACAACTCTGATTCAGAAGAGGAAGTGGAGGATGTATCCGAAGAAGAAGATAGAGAGGAATACAACCCAGAGCATGATCAATCATCCTCAGAAGAAGAAGAAAACCCAGAAGCTGAAAGTGAGACTTTCCTTTCAAAAAATGGCAAAATAACATGGTCCTCAGCGGCATATGACCAACACGGCAGGCATGCAGAACAAAACATTGTAAAAATGACCCCAGGACCCACAAGGTATGCCGTTTCTCATGCCTAGGATATTGTTTCTACATTCTACCTGTTTATCACACCAGCAATAGAAAAAATAATCCTTGAAATGACAAATTTGGAGGATTTTCGCAAATATGGAGACAGCTGGAAAAAGATGGATGAGATTGACCTGCAGGCCCACTTAGGGCTGCTAATCTTAGCAGGTGTATACAGGTCCCGCGGTGAGGCTGCAGCTAGTCTATGGGATGCAGAGAGTGGAAGGGCAATTTTCCGAGCCACAATGCCACTCAAACTCTTTCACACCTACTCAAGACTGATACGATTTGATGACCGTGAGTCAAGACCAGCAAGACGTGTGACAGACAAACTTGCAGCCATAAGAGAGGTATGGGACAAGTGGGTGGAGCGGTTGCCCTACCTCTACAATCCAGGGCCTGACGTAACAGTGGATGAGCAACTTGAGGATCCATCTACCACAGCCATTTCCCCAGCTAGGGCAAGTAAGAGGAAGAGATGTCAGTTCTGCCCTCAAAAGAAGGACTGTAAAACACATACTGTGTGCTGCAGGTGTATGAAATATATCTGCAAAGGCTGTGCACTTGCATACTGCCCTACATGTGCTAATTAGTTGAATGGGTTATGTTATTTTTCATATTTTTGTTGTATTATACATTCTCTTAAATTGTTCACTGGAGAAAAGTAAAAGAAACTGAGTCATTGGGATGAATAAAAAATGCATTCAAAACTTTTTTGCATTTTTTTTCTTCTCTTAAGCTATAGAAATTCAGGTGAAGAGGTGAAAACTCAAGTATTCACACATTTTGTGGTGAATGACAATATGCAAGATGAAATTTGGTGTTTAAAATTCAATTAAGCAGCTTATTTTTGCAGATTTAGTGAAGACGGGTCATTTTGACCCGGAGGACAATGGGTGTATACAGAAAATGAAGACAACAGGAGGGTTAAGCCGCTGACGCCCATTCATCATTCTCCAAAATGCACTTCACCGAGCTTTCAGCATTGAAAGGGCCAGATATGTTGCACCTCGTTCCCTTCCTTCAGGGAACATGAGTTATGGTGCATAACTTTCAGTTCCCTTTCAGTCATGTCTCTCGGTGCAACATATGCTATGGGAACGTAATTCATTCACACCCTTGAAATGCTCAGCAAAATGCATGTGAGAACATCTGCCTTAAAACGACAGGCATTTCCCAGCTGCTTTCTACAAGGTATGTAGAGAGCACAGCCTGAGAAGAAAAAATGCCAAATGTAGAAACATCAGCTTGATGTTACCACTGGACATATAGATAAAAAACACCAGCTAGAGACAGCATAAGCATGCTCCACTAGTGCGATTACTCATCATCTCCTTTTTTCTCTGGAAAACCTGAGAAACAGGAGGAAAAGAGCAAGGGGCCCATTACGCCACTAGTAATTGGGTGGCAATGTGGAGGTAGAAAACCCAGGTCAAGCACAGGGTAACCTCCCAAGTCCCCAGGGGAAAATTTTACATATACAATACAAGGGGCACGACTGGCAAGTGGAGCCCATCCTGATGCTGGAGACCTGTTAAGGAGAGGGGAACCCCTCCATTGAACATCTCCTAAGCAAACATAAACACCAAGGGACACCCTTGTGTATGTTGTTGCTGTTTGTTTTGGGATAAAGCAATCAAAGCCTTAGGCCCTCAGCCAGTTCCCTTCAAAGGCCAGGCTGAAAGCCGCCACAACTTTGGACGTGGGTGTAGAAGCTGCCCACGTGCCGCAGTTCCCTGTGAGGAGGCAATTGCCATGGTATCCCTGATAACATTGAGATCAGCTCCGGGAATCACGGTTTCTGCGGCCATCTGGGGGCTATCAGGATAAGGGAGAGGGCTCCCTGACGTACACGTTCCAGTGTCACCTCGATAAGAGGGACAGGTGGAAAAGCATAGTACAGCACCCCTGCTGGCCAATCATGGGCCAGAACATCCATTCCCAACGGTGCATCTGTTTCCTTCAAAGAGAAGTAAAGGTCACACTGTGAGCTAGCTCTGCAAGCGAACAAGTCCACCGAGGCTCTCCCAAATCGTGACCAGACCTCTTCCACAACCCGTGGGTTCAGGCTCCATTCTGACACCAGGAGAGGCCCTCTTGAGAGGGCATCTGCTCCATAATTTAGTTCACCGGGAACATGAATCGCCCTGAGCGACAAGATTCTCAGAGCACACCACGTGAGCATCTTCTGCGTCAGTCCGAGGAGGGCCCGGGACCTTGTCCCTCCCTCTCTGTTGATGAAGGACACTGTGGTCCTGTTATCTGATTTCACCAGGACATGCTGCCCTGCAATCAGACCTTTGTTAAAGAAGTATTTTACTGACAGGAATACGGCCAACAATTCCAGGAAGTTGATATGTAATCTCGCTTCCTGTTCATTCCAAAGGCCACGGGCGTTCTGATTTCTGCAGATCGTCCCCCATCCTGTTTTTGAGGCGTCCGTCGTGATGACCACACGAGATGACACCCTACCCAGCGGGACCCCTTCCGTGAAGACAGACAAGTCTCTCCAAGGTTCCAGGGCCCTCAGGCACTCTGAATCTATTCTAACCTTTCTTGCTCATCACCAGGCAGGGCGGGTTGTGTCTGTTGGTTTAGCCATACTTGTAGGGCCCGCATTTTCAGCAATGCGTGTGGCACACAGGGTCAGGTTGCCGCCAAGAGGCCTAAAAGGTGTTGGCAGGTTTTCATGGGGACCCGCTGATCCAGTTAAAATTTTTCCAGGCAATGGCGAACCGAGGAAACTCGTTCCTTTGAGAGCCATGCCCTGTACCGGACGGTGTCGATCTGTACTCCCAGAAATACGGTAACCCGTGATGGAGTTAGGTCACTCTTTTGTAGGTTTATGACAAAACCGAGAGACTCCAGGTGAGAGATCACCCTGTAGGAGTGTGACTGGGCCTGTATTCTGCTTCCAGCCAGAATCAGGAGGTCATCCAGGTAGTTCATAACCCTGAGTCCTTGATTCCTAAGGGGGGTCAGGGCTGCGTCCAGACATTTAGTAAATGTACGAGGAGCCGTCTTTAAACCGAAGGGTAATGCTTTGAATTCATAAGCGTTTCCCTCGAAAGCAAAACGGAGGAATTTTCTGTGTTTCCTCCACACGCCTACATGGAAATAGGCATCTTTCAAATCCACTGTACATGCGTAGTCTCCTGGTCTCACAGACTGGAGAACCTGCCGCAGTGTAAGCATCTTGAACTTAAAAGTTTTTATTCTCTTGTTCAGAGTCCTGAGATCCAGTATCGGTCTCAGGGAATGATTCTTTTTGGGCACCAGGAAGTACTTGCTGTAGTGGCCGGAGCATAGTTTGCGTTTCGGGACCAAACTTATTACTCTCTTCTGCAGCATTGTCAAAACTTCCTCCCTTAGCACATGTGCACGTGCAGGGTTAATTTTTGATTGCAGTACCCCTGTGAAGGGGTACTGCACACATAAAGTAGGCGAGTCATATTTAGTGCACACACACATGTCACCAGTTCCTCGTAGTGTTCTACAAGTGGAGACTGGGCTCAAAAGGTTAGGTTCCCTTACCGTGTGGGCGGGCAAACCTGTAAAATTATCAGTTCATCCTGTTTCATCAGGCCCGAATCTGCTTTCCACACGGGGTCATCGAAGAGGCCCTCGACCGGTACTAGAACGTCTCACTGTCACCAGCAGGTCTCTTCCGTGGAAGGCCACGCATGTCTTCCTCTGAGGGTGCAAAGCTTTTTCTCGGCAGCCCCTCGCGGAGGGCTTCCGCCTGTTTGCGTCTTTGTTCCAGCCTGGCCTGGATGCGTTCCAGGGCTCCCCCGAAGAGTCCCGTCGGCTCGATCGGGTGCTGGAGGAAGGGGGACCTCTGGTTTTCTGGGAGGTCCGTCAAAGTCAACCAAAGATGGCGCTGGGCGACAACTATTTCCGCCATTGCTCTGCCTTGCGTGATGGCTATTGTCCCCATCATGCGGAGCACGAAGTCAGAGGCGCGGCGGGCCTCTTCCATGGCCTCCGTTGCGGCTTGTTCGTTTGTCGTTACCTGGAGATCCTGCAGTTTTTCTGCCAGGTACGCCTGCATCATGGTCAATGCGTTCATCGCACGAGCCGCGAGGCCCTGAGCCTTGTAGCACTTTTCAAGTTGCTTCTCCAAAGCATGGCAGACCCTGCTGGGAAGCGTCATGGGAGCTCCGGATTCCACCCAGGAGCGTTTGAGCTCCATGAGGAAGTCCGGGAAAATTGGCATTTTTTGTGACGTCGTCGGCTGCTGCTTCGCATAGAAGTAGTTTCCCACCAGCCTCGTAACCTGTTGGCGAGGCGTGGGGTCTGGCCACGCGACCTGCAGGGCATCCGCCGCCCTATGGCACAGGTCGAACAGAGCAGGGACCGACACGTCCGGTTCCGGTAGAATTTGCGCCAGGTTCTGGGAGGAATCCACACTTTCTCCTCTGCAACCGTACTCGGCGTCTTGGTCAGACACTTCGGGCGTCGAGTCCTCGACAGGGACCGAGGAGTCCAACACGTTCTCATCCCCGACTTGACCACTGCATTCCAGGTCCACATTCTCGAGCTCCGGCCAGGCAACGTGCAGCTCTGCGAGGCGTGCGGCCTTCAGCGCCACGGCCTTCGCCATGGATTTAGCCAACGCGTCCGCGCGGCGCTTCCTCACTACTGCCAGCATCCGACAGCCGTGGGAGCAGGAGTCGGGGGATTCCAGCGCTTTTCTTGCGTGCAGAATCCCTAGGCAGACAGGACAGGCCTCGTGGGTGTTTGTCGCAGAGAGGGAGTAGCCGCAGCCGCTGGGGCAGGGGCGCGAGCGAGCGAGCGAGGGCTCGTCGTCCTGCTGGTTTTCTTCTGAGTCTTTGTCCTCTGTTTTTCTTTCTCGGGAGCCATGTCCGGAGACGAGAAGCGT
>JBBPBX010029275.1:3734-35989 GCA_038048925.1 Garcialebias charrua | reverse complement strand
AAGTTTATCAATTGTGGATGTCTATCCAACGATTACCTTTAAGTTTTATTAAAATTGTTCATTTATCTTTTGTTTTAACAGACAGAGAGATTTGACTCCAAATTGTAATTGGCAAAATGTTAAACACAGATCTTGCTCAATTCGTTAGTGCTCAGAATAAGTGTTGGGGATGACTCTCAGTTACTACAACACAACATTTCATGTCGATATCTGCAAAATTATCATTAATACACTTTGTTTTTTGGCACTTTTTTGGCTGTGGCAGCTATCTTAAATCAGATTCATTCCAAAAGTTAATCGCTCTACGATGACTTTCTGCATGTTTTATTAAAAATGTATCCAGCGATTCACAACATTTTGGGTTAAAAGTCACACAAGCACAGGTAAATACATAATAAAACTAAGAACTTCGTGTATTCAGAGGATGATAACACAAGCAAATAATATTAAAGAAACAAACAATTACTGTGTCAGTAAGCACGTCCCAGGGGACGACACAAAAGACTTGATAGTGGATGTCGATTTGTCCGGGGTCAGTTTGAGCTGGGCTCTCATCGTTACATTGTGGTCAATATGTTTGTAGAATTCAGCCACAAAGCCATTTATCACTCAGCGAGAAACAAGAGCTCAGCAAGGGCACATGCTGCATGTCCATTTTTCAACTGTAGCCTGCAACTCACAGGTCTGGGGCTGGAGAGGGGAGCTGGGGGTGGGGAGGGCAGGGTGCTGACCAGCTTCAGTCTAGACGGCTCAATACGCAGTTGACTTTTTAAACCCGCTTGTCTGGGGAAAAAGGAGCAGACATGAGGTAAGAGGGGTGGGGGGGTGAGCTGCAGCAGAGAGGTGGCAGTGGTGTGTTTTCGCCTGCCACGGCCGGAAGGGAAGACTTATAAGGAATGAGTAGCGAAGAGAGAGAGAGATAGTGTGAAAGAACGAAACACACAGATGGGCAGAGGGAGAGCAGGAGATGCTATCGGAGAGAGCTATCAGAGTCACTGACTGGGACTCCATTGTCAAGGTCAGTGAGCCGTGGAGAAACACCCCCCCCCACACACACACACCCCACGTCTGCTTTTTTTAGTATCCGTCCTGCGCAAGTTACTCCATCAGTCTCCTCTGCTCTCAACACAGGGAGTAAATTAGATCAAAATTATGGCAAAAGCTGAATGTCGTGCTGCAATGTATTCATTTTTATTACGTATTAAGCATTCTGACTCGTAAATTTGACAACAATTCATCAGGCTGTGATGTGATTAAAAATAAATATTGATGCATTACAATGCACCAATGATCACATTTTAAATAAAATATTAAGCATACAACCACTCAGATCAAACAGAAACTAAATGTTTTGCTCTACGTTGCAGCATAAACCAGTTTTCAATGAAACCAAGTCGTTGGAGGTAAACGAACAACAGGAGTCAAAATGATGTGCTAATCTGTACGACCGTTCATCCTTCGGAGCTTTCTTCCCTCCTCTTTTCAGTGTTTCCACCCAGAGGATGATCGGCGTCTCACTGGGCTGCGACTGTTGCAAACTACTGGTAGTTGTCCATTCAAAAATGTTAGAAAATTGCAACAAACCGACCAGTGATCTGGCGTCTCACTGGGCTGCGACTGTTGCAAACTACTGGTAGTTGTCCATTCAAAAATGTTAGAAAATTGCAACAAACCGACCAGTGATCTGTGTTTTGCATGGCCAGTTTTTGAAAACTATGACCTGTTTTCGTGTTCACGGATCAGAAAACTGCACTCTAGCCTGTCCGTGCACTATGTGTGTTGCATACCTCTTCCCACATCATACCTGCTTCTGCCTGCTTTGTCACATTGACCTCCATGTTTAGGATTTAAAATACTAGAGAACACTTTAGAAATGAAGATAGGTAGATTTGAAACGGATTTTTCTTTGAAATGATAATTTATTGAGGAGCCGCACAGATGTTGAGACATTCTGGAAGCTCCCTTGTGAATGTTTGCCATCTAGTCTCCAACAGTTGCAGCGGTGAGATACTGGCTTTAGAAATGGCAACGACCACCAGTTTTTTCTTCCTCCAGGTGGAAACTGGAAACATGCACAATACCTCTTGTCAATTCATGTCAACATCAAAAAATAGATTATTACTCCCACCCACCCTTAAAGAGTACAACACAACCACACAGCTGCAAATAATCTTCAACATATGAATATTTCTCTTTCACTTTTGACAAATCTTCCTGATTTCCACCAAATGAAAACACCATGTTCTTTGAAGATCCTAAGCTTAATTGTGCAACTGATTTGCTTTTATGCAGCAGCTGCACATTTAAACTTTAGAGCATATTCATCTTCATTTGGCACCCTGGAGAAAGTTTTTATTAGGACATTTGTCGAGTTTAAAACAAACATTTGTTTGAAATGCTCACTTTGCTAGGGTTGCAGTTTTCATTAGCCCCAACGTTTGGCAGTCTAGCTAAATAAAATTATTTGACAAGGCACAATGATCTCATCTTTACAAGACTGGCAGTGAGCCCGTTTAGAATTTTTCTTAATTATTATCCTGGCTCACTTTTACTTTTGCAACATCATTTAACTCTTTGAAGTCATAGAATGTACAGAACAAAGCTGCAGCATTCCATCGCTGATTGTAATTAAATTTCACCGGGACGACTGAGACAGGTCGTATCCAACAGACCGCCCTTATGATGATTAAGCGCTGACCACAACTTCTTCCGGTGATGAGGTATGTGAAAAAACAAAGGGCAAGCCAACACAACACCAACATGCTGTGCAGCATCAGGCACAGCATCACTTCTGTTATGAGCCTCACTGTTTACAGACGAGAAAGCTGCGCAACCATGCCCCCCTCCAGGCTTTTTAATATCACCAGACACGCCGTTTCCAAAACAAAACAAGAAGACGGCGGAAACAAGCTTTGAGACCGTTTGCCACGAAGTTGGTCAATGACATCTGAGATCATCATATCCAAATGCACCACGCACTTATGAGTGCGTCAAAGGTTTTCCATTAGCTTTGATAGGGTCACATTACTGACACCGGTCAGAGTTGTGCAAAAATAAATTTAAAAAATCAGGATGGTGGGATCTATTTCTATTCACTTTTTCCACATTGATCCTGTGTGCTGTTGATGTTTTTGGCTTGGAAACTTGAAGAATGAAATATGGATGTATTATCATCTAACAGACAATACTGTGGTGTTCTTGCCAAAGTCTGTAATTTGTTAATTACAAATGACTCAAGATGACTGCCACAGATAAAGTACCTTAAAAACCCAGCCAAAGGATATATTCAGGAAGCAATCATCATGTGAAAATCTAAAAGCTCTTAGCTTTTGTAGCCAACTTAATTAAAAATGATAGGTACATAAACGGACCTTAGAAAACACAAAAATAGATATACAGTAGTCCCTTGCTACTTCGCAGTTCGTTTATCGCGGACTCGCTCTATCGTGGTTTTTCAAAATAAGACTGGACATGGCACACAATTGGCTGATTGATGGATGAGCCACATGACTGGAATTACATTTTTATTTAAAATATTTTAAATTATTTAGCACCTGCTGCACCTGTGTGCAACCCAGAACTACAGAAAAAAAAATTGTTCTGCACCTTTGTGCAACCCATACTGCAGGATAAACATCCTGCTGCAGCTTATCAGCTGTTCTCGAGCAGAGCGGGGTAGTGGGCGTGGCCAAGAGCGCTTGCAGGTGGCTGAGAGCAATGGAGGCAGGGAGCTGATATCATGACATTCTGTGCTCTTTTAGAGCATTTTAGAGTTTAGAAAAATTGTTTAAAACGAAGGGTTTAAAACTCCTTTAAATATATACATCTTAATCTGACTCCCCGCCACCCTTGGAAATGGGCTGACTATCAAATTTCTCCTGGGTCATGAGTAACCAAGGATACAACTGCATCTATCGCATCTGTCCTGATAGACAACATGTGAAAGATCTTTTTTGTAATACCACTATCTACCCTCATGGTTCTTCCCCCTTTTCATATCTAAGATTATTATTCTGATAAGAATAAGATGGCCGTGCTGATTAATTAGCTGCAGCTTCGTACACTTAGTCCATCTTTTGGACGACTGTGCGTACATATTCCCGTTGTACCTCGGTGCAATGTCAATAAAGATTATATTCTACTTGTGTCAGTTTTTCACTTATTGCAGGGTTTCAGGGTACTTATCTACCGTGATAAACGAGGGACTATTGTATTTCAATCAATTTTACAGATATGATAATATTTGAAGTGGTTGTAGCCAGTGATGTCAGTAACGCATTACAAAGTAATGCGTTACTCTAGTCGGACAACTTTTTTCAGTAACTTGTAATCTAACGTGTTGCTTTTCAAAATCCAGTAATCCGATTAAAGTTACTTATCAAAATTACTGTGCGTTACTTTTTCTTGGGTCATTTTTTGTAGTACTGTAATTTAATTTTATTTCCTCAATGCATCTCGGGGAGTGATTAAAAAAAAGACTTAAGGAGGGACGGTCACCTGTGGCTGTGAAACCTGACACCAGGCGTGACAAACATAAACACTGAGGTGCTCACGGAGCCGAGGGAGAGACTCAGCTTCAAAAACATGGTAAAAACAATTATTTGTTTGCTGAAAATTATAGCAAAGATGTGTCTGAGCTTAACCTTTCCTTAATAAATTCACGAAATGGTCAAATCAGCTGGATTAAAAAAAGTAGTTTCGCTACACGTGCACATGTGCACGCACGTGGGTGGGACGGTTTCATTTCTTTAAAATTTCGCAAAATCAACACTTAAAAAATATATTTCTTAGCTGACATTATAGCACAAGTATTCCTGAGCTTAACCGTTCCTTAATAAATTCACGTAATGGTCAAATCTGCTGGATTTAAATTGCTTCGCTTTGACGTCTTCCAAACGGTCGCGAAAATAAATTATAAATAAATCGAATTTTAGCTCAAACATCTCCTACAGCTAAACAGTTGTAAATATCCATACAGTGATTACTTTCTGTAAGTTTCATAAAAATCAGTTGTGTGGTTCTTGAGATATATTTCTAACAAGCACTAGTTACGCTAAGGAGCCAAGATGGTGTAGTGGTTAGGGCGTTTGACTTGGGACCCGAAGGACGCGGGTTCGCGTCCCGGCCACTACACATCTTGGGGTGTCTATGAGTGCACACCTATTTCTCCAGCTCCCCGAGCGCCTTCTATGGCTGCTCACTGCACCGCCTGGTAGGTGGTTGGG
The DNA here is from genome assembly GCA_038048925.1 of Garcialebias charrua. NCBI lineage: Eukaryota > Metazoa > Chordata > Actinopteri > Cyprinodontiformes > Rivulidae > Garcialebias > Garcialebias charrua. Next base: position 30,764 of record JBBPBX010029275.1, on the reverse strand, counting down.
TTAAATGCAGAGACGAATTTCGTCTGTGTATGGGAAACATACGCAGATGACAAGATTAGACAATTATTATTATTATTATTATAGTTCAGACCTACCTCCAGAGTTCAGGAGGCCGGGCTGCGACAGAGTGAGTCCGAGCAGAGGAGGCTTTTTTCAGACACATGAGCTGGGAACGGTTGGTGGACCCTAGCGGCCGAAAGTGGTAATAAAGTAACTTAATAATCTACAGGGTATATGCAGGAATAATGAAGTTAATTTCAAAACCTTTTCAAGACTTTTTAAAGACCTTACGAAATAAATTCAAGACCTTATCGTCACTTTGTTTTATTAAGCAACAAATCTTTGATTTACAAAACTGCTGTTGTTTTCAATTACTGTAAATCTGTGAATCTCAAACCTACAACAGAACTGAGATACAGTGGAAAGAAAAAAGTTCAAAAGAAGAAACTGAACCACGACTAGGTTTAAGAAAATATAGCTTAGGTTACAACAAGACTCGTAGCTATTTTAAAGTAACTTGGTTGAACAATGGCGAATAAGAAATAAACACGGTTATTCTCGGCGACAGGCCTCAGCCATTCTTGAAAATCAGGCATCTCCAACCAGGAGTCCGAAAACTTGCATTTACCCATTTTTCTCACAGTCTCGCGGCAACTTACTCGAACACACAGACTCAGCTTGGAGATAAAGCAGCTGCGCATGCGCACAAGTTAGGCCTAGCCATAAAGGCTGTTGTAAACTGACACTCTAAATTTGTGCGAAGCAGTTTCCGAATCCTCCGCAGTGAGGAAAACAAATATTAGTCATACATACTTTTTGCTGTCAAATTATTTAAAGCTAGAATAACAGCAAAAAAAATAATACCTCATCAAATCGCTTTCAAGACTTTTTAATACTTTTCAAGACCCTTAATTTTCCCAAAATTGATTTATCAACTTATAATAACTTTCAAGACCCCGCAAATACTCTGAATCTAACTTAGTTACTTTCCAAATCAAGTAATCAGTAACTTAACTGAGTTACTTTTCCCAAGGACTAATCAGTAACTTTACTAAGTTACTTTTCCCAAGGACTAATCAGTAACTTAACTAAGTTACTTTTTCAATTTAACTATGCCATCACTGGTTGTAGCGGAGAGTCATCCTAAATGTTTCCTCCAAATGCTGCTCATTGCACAAGATCTTTGTCTAAAATGTTGGCATCAACTTGGAGTCACCCCTGTCTGTCTGTCTGTCTGTTACAAAAATACCTCATAAACCACCGGATGGATTTTAATCCAATGATTCAAAAATAATCATTCATATACATCTACAACTCATTAATGTTTGAAGTCATCTAATTAAAAATGGGTACCCCAGAAAATCACCATTAGCCAACACAGAAATGGCTATAACTGAGTCAATTTTACAGCTACAGGTATTGAGCTAAAATTTAATATGGTGGTAGCTGAGAGTAAATCCATCAAATACTGAGTATGACATCTCACAATAATGAATGAAAAGAAAAACCTTCGGGAAGCAGGCAATTTCCATACCTTCAAGAAATACTAGGTTTGTATTTTAAACAAAGTAACATTTAACTACACCACACAGTTTTCTGCAGGGTTTGAGATGTTATTCTCTCAACATTTGACAGATTTGTTTAAATTTCTCTGTTAAAGGGGACTACAGATTCAAAATTCACTTTTTAATGTTTTTTTTACTCAACTTTGGGTATGTACAGTTCATAAAAAAAACAGTCCTAAGGCCAAAGAAATGCACCCAGTGGTTTATTTACTCTAAGTAGATTTATTTGTCTGTGATAGAAACACTTCGTTCTCACTTCCTGCGGTTTGTGACGTCACAAACCGCAGCCACAACCCACACCAAACCTGAGTCCAGCCCCTCACCTGATTCCTGATTTCATCTCATCTTTTGTTTAAATGTTCTTAATTTCATGTGTACAGCACTTTGTTGCAGCTGTGGTTGTTTTAAATGGCTTTATAAATAAAGTATAATTGTTATTTTTACGTTTTAGTTCAATTTTTAGCGATCGCTCCCAACGCGCAGCCGGCAGAAATAAAACGAGCAGACCGCCGGCGAAGGGACCATCTGCGTGCGGGAACTGCTGGGAGCTGCTGGCTTTTGAGGTCCGTGGGGTCCGGTCAGAGGTTGCCTCATACGGATAAATTAACTGGAGACACTCGGTGAACTTTGTGTGTGTGTGGACTGAAGCAGCGATCGCTCCCAAAAGCGCCGCATGCAACGAGCGGTTAACTGGCGGTGTGCCGGAGGAGGAAGAGCTATCATTAGCCTCGGAGGTGGGCTAATGCTAAAAGGAGCTGCAAATGGCGGCGCGCGCAGACGGCTTTCGGTAAGTTATCTTAAGCTAGCACTAACAGTAAGTCAAATGAGTAATTAAAAAAGAGCTAATTTTAAAACAACAACATATTAGAGATACTGGCTGTTTCAGAGGGCGGAGTAAATGTAAACAGATTTTTGTAGGGCGTGGCATTCAGAGCTCATTATCATAAACCGGTCGTTTAGAACGGAAGTCAGAAAATGCATAACTAGAAAGGGGATATTTTATTATCTAAGAGTTATTTTGTGCATTAAATTGAATGAATATGGTCTAAATAGCCCACAGAAATACCATAAAATTAAAAAAAAAACAATATGTGGTCTCCTTTAAACAAATGTGTAAACTGAATTAAAAAAAGATAGATAAAGCTGCTACTGGGAGAATTTGTTAAAAGGGTTAATGGAATGCAAAAACACACTTTTTGTGTCCCTATTTCCTATTTATTCATATTGACGATTACTCCAAATGCGATGCCAATAATTAGACATTTCCGCTCGTTAATGACGCAAGTCCAAGGTATTGTTGTGGGTGATCTTAACAAGTTGGTTAGAGCCTTTTGGTAATGAAGTTGGTCACACACTGTTCTGTTTTCTCCGTAAGATTTACTGATTGGCTCTTACCTGCGTCTCATCGTCCACACAGCCAATCAGCAGTCACCGAGTAGTGTGGAGCCATGAGCGTCACAGGCCACAATGACACACACACGCACACACACACAATGTGCCAGACGTTTGACGAAAGTTTCAGACATTGGGCGCCGCATGAGTAATTGAGCACAGCCACCACCCATGTGTGCCAAGACCTTCAAGTTCACCATGTGCAAAATGTGAGAAGAGGACAGTGGTTGACTAGCCACTTCCGTCTTGGACACCTGCCAACACAGTTTGAATGAAAGTTGTCATTGCACTTTCTGAAATGGCAAGTGACTGGATTTGACACTGAAAACAGAAGTACTGTCCCAAGTCAATAACATTAACATTTCATGAGATTTCTAACAAGGTTGAGTCAGGTCCTCAGGACGGATTCTTCTTTGTTGAAATGTTTCATCTTGCAAAGGCACTTACCAACATACACAATATTACTCTGTGCCAAGGGACCGGAGAAGTGCCAGGAGGACTGAACCGTTATACATCGGGAAAAAAAAGCAGCCAATGGCCAAAAGGATGACCCAACACAAAAGAGCAACATAATCAGGCCAGGACTCTGCTGGGGCAGCTGTTGCTGAATGGTTGGAGCAGTTGTCCTTCAACGGGAGAGTTGGGGGTTCGATTACACCACCAGTCCCATGATGAAGTGTCCCTGGGCAAGACAGTGAACCCTTCATCGCCTTTAAAGTGTGTCCTATTGGTGTATGAATGTGATCCAAAGCATTGATTAGTGTCTATTGATTCAGATAGCTTCATAGAGATGTAGTAGAGTGCTGTATGATAGTGTGTGTTGTGTGTGTGTGTGTAGAGGTAAATGAGAGCACAGATTGTGTTGTAAAGTACTTTGAATATCTTGATTAGATAGAAAGAAAGCACTATATAAGTACAGTCCATTTACCATTTACTCATCTGCAGGCCAGCAGCCACTCTTTCAGGGAAGATGTTCACATCCTTGATAGAGAGGAATGTTGGTTTGTGAGCGGAATGAAGGAAGCCATCTTTGTGAAGAGAATCTGTCCATCAGGATTGGACGCCTCTGTGTTCAGCTGTCCCCCTCTTACAATGCGGTTATTGCTAGCATCACACAACGAATATGAATAGTAAGCAGCCATCAGAGCACTAACCGTCAGTCATTAGGCTGATGGTCCTCCTTCTGCATGTGAACAATTAGTTTTGGCTGTCACCAGCAAACTGGTTGATCCACTGTGAGAAAGTTGAAGAAGTTTTTTGGATTAAAGATGAAATGTTTCAACAAAGAAGAATCTGTCCAGAGGACCTGACTTAACCTTGTTAGATTTATCCATCTAGATTACTGAGCATGCATCAGGACTTTTTATGGGATTGTTTTTTTCTTTTTTTCAGATGATAGGGATCTTACAGAGGTGAACAAATTACATAATTATATTCTGAATCTAAGCAACATCACTTGTAATGTAACGGGAGTGTTTTTAAATTGCTTTAAATTTTTATTTTGTATTATAAATCATATTCTTAAGACAATCTTCTAACAGACAGGTTTGCTCTGGGAGAGTCAGATTCTTGTCATTTTACTATAGGTGGGCACTTAATACATTTTATGGGTCTGAAAGTTTTGAAAGTTCTACAAGACATGAAAATTGCTTCACTTTGCAATTAACACAACAATCAGTCATCTATAAATTTAGACAAATTGCAAAGTCTGATTTCATGTGTCAGATTCAGAGCCAAATTTATTAGGAAGCCATTTCCATTTGGATCACATTATTTCACTGTATACTGAAAACACAAGGCAAGACTGAGCATGCATACTTTTTGTGGGGGAACTAAGGTTTTCCAAGTTGTGCAGGGTTGGACTTGCAGAAGTGCATCGCTCTCTTGACAAAGCCAGTAATTTATTAACAAATTAATTATGAAAAGCAAAAGGTGAAGTGGGTGTAACTTTCAAGTGGCTGTTTTGATGTCTACCACCTATTGATAGTGAGAGAAAATGTGTGGTTTGGAAAGTGTGTGCTATATTTCAGCTATATCATCAGTTGGTTTTAATCAACAAAAGATAAAAAAGCACATCTGTTCAACCAACCAATCCGTTCCAGTAATCCATTCACTGTCTATAAATCCATTCACTTATTAGGCATTCATACACGTTTGAACTTTAAGCATTAAACATCGCATAATGGGATGTAATAATCTGGTAGAACAATGCAAATGTTCAATTAGCAAAAAATATGAACCTTGACATACTACAAGGACCTGCCTAAAGACAGTATTTAAACAGTATGTTGTTTATAGGGAACTCATTTAAATGATAAAATCTAAATTTCAAATATGCCATGTAAAAATATATATATACTGTATATCAAAGTTCATGCTAAATAATCTAGGTAGAAAATCCAACAAAGTTCAATCAGGTCATCTGGACGGTTTCTTTTTATTGTCGAGACATTTTGTCCTTCATCCAAAGGACTTCATCAGTCTGAGGAGCCACAACAAACAAGGCCCCCATATACTCGGGCATGATGATGTGTACTCCGTGAGCTGTGCGGACTCTGTGTGCACTGTCCACAGACGGTTGAGACTTCATACTCAAGCGTACACCCTGATGGGCTGCAGCCGGCTCTGCAGGTAAGGGGCATTTACCTTCGGGACAAATTGAGGTTGCCAGTTGGTCATTTGCTGACACACCTACTGGATTGATTGACAGGCTGTGTCACGGATATGACTTCGGGAAAAATAAAACGAAAGCTGCCGGCGGCCCTAGGTAGAGGCAGTGCAGCCCAGGAGCAGCGGTGTTCTGTGTTTAAATGTTGTTTATAAAAAGTTCTAAATAATAAAATGCAACAGGGAGCGTCGACCCTGCAGCAGCCCACACATCAGATCAACTCACCAGGGCAGCCACCGCACACCCGTCAGCAATGCACAGAGAGCAGCAGTCGCGCTGTGCATCTTTGCGACTGGTTGCTCGGAACACGAAGAGCAGTTGGTGCCACATACAAAACAATTCGAGGTGAACACTGTCACCCGGCAGTTCATTGCGCGAGTACGCGTACATAAAAAGTTATCTTTGTGCGGACAGGTCCGGCGGACGTCTGCGTTGAGTCCGCTCAAGTATGTGGGGGTCTTTAGTCCCAAAAGCAGCAAACCCACACAGTGGACCAACCAGTTTGCTGGTGATATGCTTTCTGTAAAATATAGGCGTACAGTCCCTAGCTACTACGTGGTTCAGTTCTCACAGACTCACTGTTTCATGGATTTTCAACATAAGATTGTACACGACACACGATTGGCTGATTGATGGAAGGGGACCTACCAGAGCATTGTGATCTGTATCCCAAGCACTCATTGGTTCAGTAACCATAGCATCAGTCTGTCTGCTCTCTTTGGCTGTGCTCTTTTGTGAAGAAGCAGCGCAAGCAACTCCCCATAACTATGTTCATCACTCGAACGAAGAGATCTGGGTTTATAAAGCCTTAATATATAAATACTAAAATAAATATAATGTCCCTACTTCACTGATTTTCACCTATTGCAGGGGTGTCTGGAACGTAACCCCCACGATAAGTGAGGGAACACTGTAGTGTACAAATCAATTGCACTATGAGCCCATAGTAAATAAGCATTCATAATGTATTAAAACACAAGAGGATTTTCCTAATTTAAAACAATATTTGTGACCTAAAAACTAAAACAAAGGGTAAACAATAAATGCCAATATTAACTGACATGCAGCATCCATTTTAAATACAACTACAAGACCATCGCTTTGTTCAGTTTATAGATTGCAGAACAAAGACAAATGTGACTGGCTGCTGTTGTTTCCAGGGGTGAAATTAAATTTTATTGACACACCTGGCTAAGTTGGGTTTATAGAAACTGAAACAAATGTGGGGAAGAGCTCCAAGTCAGGATTCTGTCACCACTTTTAGAAATGTGGGAACTGTGTGGGCGGCAACATTTTTGCGTGGCGGGAGAAACCGAGCCAGGTGTGAGTATTATGATAACGGCTATCAGGAGCAATATTTAAGTCATTGTTCCTCAGAAATATATAAAACTTCAACAGAAAAATTAAACAATTCAATGGCAAACTGTGACGTTTTGTGGTTTTGAAGTGGCGTTTTTCATAAACACGTTTAGTTTTATCTTAAAAATGCATAAATAGGTGCATTTGATAGCTTTTGAGTATGAAGCAGTTGTGTAGAACAACTACTTCCTTACTACAAAACTTTAAACAACAAGAGTCTAAATAACTGATGAATGAGTAATTACAATAAATCTTTAGCCTGCCAAGATTATTGTTAAATTAGATTTCTATTAGAAACCTATGAGTTTCAGGGCTTAAATTTTAAACACAAATCCCAAGAATTATGTAATGGGAAAAACTGTGATAACACAAAACTAAATGTAAACAATACACCTTGATTCAAGTGATTAAATAAAAGACAAGAAAAATCACACACTGTTCACACCTATACATTACATCGTCTGTGCAGCATGTCTATCAGATGACACTTGGTAAATTAATCAGGTATCTGTAAGGTAATGGAATGCCTCTGAGAGCAGAGGTTATCAGGTGAGGGTAACTGTATATAATGTTTTGCAACATTTATAGCCTCTAATTGCAGTTGACGAAGTGAGAGCTTTGAGAAAAAGCACTTCTGTAACGCTATCAGCAAATGACCTGTGACTCACTAAAAAGTGACGCCTTTGCCGAGAGAAGTACTTTTGGACTGGAGATGTAAAAATCAAATTAAAGCGAATGAAGCATAGTTTGCTGAGTGAGCACTATGACGGCTTGTTGGCAGCCGTGCAATGATTTGTGCAAAAGGTTTAATTTTTCTTGTTTGGCTGCCTTCATAAAGCCCTCTCTTTTATTTTAGGATTTTTTTTTTTGGGGGTGATAACTTGTCAGAGGATGTGTGAGGCTATCCCCTGCAGCCTACTAACAGCCAAGAAAGGCTGTAAATACTGTATACGTATAGATCTGAATGATAATTTGTGGGGAAGTTGAGGTGTGAGAGTAATTGTTTGGTGTGCATGTCAAGTGAACATTAAAAATCCCTCGACGCAGGTTTGTCTTTTCAAAAGACCTAAATTACACAAGGCTTCCTTTAAGCGTTCCAGATTTCAGTAATAATTGCGAGGGTTTAAATGCCATCCCCTCCATTGTCTGTGACTGGCAGCTTCTTCTCCACAGGTGAAAAACAGATGCCAACTTTCCACAGGCTAGGATTATACAAGAATAAAAGAAACAATATACATTTTGAATGACTGAAAACCACGCTCTGCACAACAGATGCTCAAGGAGTAATTTAAGTAAAACCGGAAGGAAGCAAAAGCTTTTAATATCTTGCTCCAAATATGGATGGGATAAAAGATTTCTGTCCTTTTCATAGCAGCAAAAGAACAATGCGTCTTCTTTGTACATCTGAACCCACATCCTTAGAGCTGGAACAGCGGTAAAGTGCAAACACTAAGCAGACTCCCCGCAGGCTGACCTACTTGGGTCATTCTGGTCAGATTATATCAACGACCTCAAACATTTCACCATTAGCTCCCATTAAGTGTTAGGAGGCTTAACACTAAATTTTGTTCAAGTTAATCACTGACTAAACAAAACTGAAAAAACAAACAAAACAAAAAAAAAATGTCATTAAAGCAGAACTGATGAAGGAATGGACATCTATTTAAACAATTTGAAATTAGTTTAGCACAAAAAGCCTTTTTTTATATAAATAAAATTATGTATATAAGTCTGCTTCATGCATTAGACAAAGAAAAATGTAAGTTGCCCTTTTAATTCAGGCAGGAAACTGACCTCAATTACTACCAGTCAATTGTAAAGTGCAACTAAGAAACGGTCTGTGTTAAACGAGGAAGGCTTGATTCTTTTGCACAAAGTCACATAAAAAAATAATAAGCAAGGCAAATCATCTCCTGCCAAAACAAACATCAGGACTTGAATTTGGAAAATAACTCGGCAATGCTTAAATCACACTTTAGGATGAAAGAACATTTTAATTTAATATTACTGTAGTTAATATTTTAAACATTTATGCGGAGCCACCAATGGTTTAACTTGCAGATTTTCAGCAAGTTATTTAGGTAGTACAGTTTTTTAAATCAGTTTCGAACACAAGCAGTGAGAATAAAAAAAAATCTAATTATGTCATTCCATCATTATAAAGTCGTTTTTCCTTCTTAGACAAATACAATATAATTTAATTGCTTGAGACAATAAAAATGGAGCACTAACTGTGTGCTAATTTTTATTTTTAAAGGACATTTTTTCTCCTTGATGCGTTTGTACATTTGTTTTCTTCTTTGTCAGGGAGTCGCCACAGCAAACTAAGTCGCACGAAGACTTGACAATTATTTTTACGCCGGATGCCCTTCTTGATGCAACCACAGACCACCGAGCTACCACAGCCCTCTGTGTGGAGCAGAGAGCTGCTATCTAAGGCGCCTGGGGGAGCAGATGGTGGTGTTGGTGGTGCTGGGGGGTGATTAAGGGCCTTGTTTAAGGGCCCAGAGTGAGGCAAATGATGGTGGAGACAGATGTGGGTGTTTCACCAAGCCCACCCATATTTTGTATGATGTTTTTGGTACCGGGGAGTTGAACAAGTGATCTTCCGATCACAGGCCCACCTTCTCTAACCTCTGCACCACCACTCCCTCTCATTGCATTTATAAATTACATAAGCATAAAAGTGGAAATTATTTTTTATCATCAGGCGAGACAATAAGCAAGTAAATTTAACAAGGCCATTTTAGGCAAAGTTGTATATTAGTAATAATACAATTATAATAATGATAATAATTAAAAAACATTATTATAAATTTCCCACGTTTAGGAATCTTCCCACGTTTGGGAATCAAACACATTCTCCTGTGTTAAAGACGATATTACCGGTACTCACCACTATACTAATGAGGAGCTGTCACATGTGTGCTTGATTTTGTTTTATTATTCTTTAAATTAAAATAAAATAAAAAAACAGCCCGACGACACACACACACACACACACACACACACAAAAAAACAAAATGCTGGAAGCTATTTATTCATGCTAGCCCCACCACTGCAGTCTCCACTGCTGTAAGTTTCTGTCGCTGTAAGCAGGTGTACAATAGACGAAACCACTGTGGCTGGTGGGGTGGAGGGTAAGTGGGGGTGGAGCCATTTAATTTTAAAAGGCACAAATGTGTTGCCTATATAAACAGGGGATATGCTTTTTTGTTTTTGTATTGCTTAAAAGTATAGCTTCCTCAAATGATTTATTAGGAGGACACGCCCGATGCCGCAGGATTTCCGTCTATGCATGAAAACATAAAATACGCTAATAATAAAACCTACTCTACTTTTGTGCCACTCTTTTTGTTTGAGCTGGATAAAAGATGATTTGCATATGAGAGTGAGATGCGAGTGAAGCCCCCTCGGGCTCCAGTAATCCTTCTTGATGCGCCCGTCTCGTTAGACCACGCAAACAAAAACGTGCTACAAAGCAGGTGTGTTAATTAATGCCCGTTTTATTGTCGTCTACGTTACAATGCCTGACGCTTGTGATGTCGTGGCAGACGTTGGAGGGGAGCGAGATGGGAGAGCGGTTGGGTTAGCGAGGAGTATTTTCACAGATCGGCAAGTCCAGACAGAGAGGCAGAGCGAAAATAGCTCAAGGGGCAAACAAGGTAACCTTTTTCAAAAGACGCTTCAGGGGGTGTCTGCCAAGTCCCACACAATACTGTCTGCAGTGAGTGTCTGTGCTGCATTTGCACTGCAGAACAAAAAATCCTAAGATGTCTGGGTGCATCTTTAAGGCAGATCAAATCCACAAAGCAGTCCCAAGCTGCTCCTCTTAGCACCGAAAAACACCAACCCCTGATGTGGAAATTATTATCGCCCTTGAAGATTTTCATTTAGCAAAAAAGTAAGACATTGTTAAGACCATTAGGAGCGTAATTACTTGTCTAAACAACATGCATACAGAATGGAACTGTTTTTTTTAAATGAACTACTTGCTTCTTTATAAAATAAATTTAAATAAAAAGTACAGAGGACGAAACATTTAGACAGCACTGATCGGCCACATTTACATTTGCTTATAAAACTTGAGCAAAAAAAATTGAAGTTTCATCATTCAAACCCAGTTTGAACTGTGTAATCATGTAAAATCAGTCCGAGCAAGACAAAACACAAATATGTTCCTGTATATTTTAGAGCTTTACATAAGAGAAAACTTTCTTTGGACAAGTCATACTTTTGAATGTTCCACGTGCAGCACTCAGTAAACCAATAGAACATAATATACTAGATTTGACACTGCCTTTGACCCTTTGGTCCATGTTTTCACCTTTAAAGTCATATTGTACATTTCAGCTTAAAGGCGTGTGTCACAACATGAAGCATATTTAGGATATTGCAGACGCTTCCCATCCAGCTGGTACTCTGGATCACTGTGAATGCTGTCACCAACATGCTCCACTGAGGTCATGGGATGTGTTTTGTGTTCATGATCACAGAATATGAAATGAACACCCTGCATGGGATTATATTAAGATGTCCACCATGGTAACTGTTGACAATAATAAGGCCTGAAGAAAAACACCCCCAAATTTACTTGGAAGATGACCGTAGCCTGTCAAAGACATCTTCATGATTCACGAGCAAGGAGGCGAAGTGTACAAGTCTGGACACGCCAGCCGGGACATCCCTATTAAACAGCTACTTGGTTCTAAAAATGGCGAGAGATGAGGCGCAGGGATCAAATAGCCAGTTGTTTACAAGCTGTGTGCCTATTAACCTAAATAAAACTTCATCGTCAAGAAGGGAGGTGTTGGCTGGCTTTACATTGAAGAAAACAAACAAGATTAAATTAAAATCAGATGATTGTTGGGGGGGGCACATTTTAAAAACCGTGTTCTGACTTAAGTTGGCTCATTTCTAACTTAATAAATAGGCATTCAGTAGAACTGACTGTGACTGTCTAATTAGGTTTTGATTTCAGGTTTTGCAAGGAAACTTGGAGGAAACATTAATAAAATAAACCAGATGCTACAAGACGTAAATCACAGGCTTGCTGTGAGGGTCACATATTTGTTTAGAATGTGTCATAAAAGGCTACATATGAGAAAAGCTTAGAAATTACAACAACAACAAAAAAAGTTTGAGGGAACAAGAGACCAAATACATGTACAGTATAGGAGCTACAAAGTTACTGGTACTGGCCAAATCTTCTGTGCTGCAAGGCCAGGGTGCATCCTTTAAAAGTTTCTTCATGTGCTCACACTTCATTCATGGGTAATGTACCAAACAGATTACTCCTTGTTGTTCATTCTCTCTGCTCAACCAAGGAAGCCTTGCTAGACATAGTTTTCCCCGCTTTGCCTATTTTCTCCCAGTTTCATTCAACCTTTTTTTATAGAGATTAGTTACCATTGAGCCTCGAGGACTCATTTACAAGAGAGACCTGTTAGCCTCATGTATTAGTAGTTTAAATGTCATAAAATCTCAACCAAAGACCAGATCAGTAAATCAAATCCTAAAGAAAGCATTGGTTACATGCTTAAAGCTCCACTGACATGTTCTTTTAACTTTTCAAAAAATGGCACAACATATATAAATATTAAGATAGACCTCTGACCGTTTTTGCTAAAATAATGTTAAATGAATGAAAATTTCTCTCAAAATAGTTTAAAATTAGCGCCGTTTTTTTAGACCGTAAATCCGGATCTTCCGGTCACGTGTCAGCATTCCCGTTTCTGACGTCACGTCCGATACTGAACTCTGCTCAAACGACAAAAGTATAGACGCATCCGTCGAATTTAGCCATTTAAAACTACATTATAGCGATTTGGCTTCGCTATAATGTAGTTTTAAATGGCTAAATTCGACGGATGCGTCTATATTTTTGTCGTTTGAGCAGAGTTCAGTATCGGACGTGACGTCAGAAACGGGAATGCTGACACGTGACCGGAAGATCCGGATTTACGGTCTAAACAAACGGCGCTAATTTTAAACTATTTTGAGAGAAATTTTCATTCATTTAACATTATTTTAGCAAAAACGGTCAGAGGTCTATCTTAATATTTATATATGTTGTGCCATTTTTTGAAAAGTTAAAAGAACATGTCAGTGGAGCTTTAAATAGGTACCGGTAATGTTTTATGTACTGCAACGGGCAAAATAATCCTGAACAGAGCTTTTGAGGTAATTTTAATAATAATAATAATGTCCTTTTCTGTCATCTGTGTATGTTTCCCATACACAGATGAAATTCGTCTCTGCATTTAACCCAACCACCACCAGGTGGTGCAGTGAGCAGCCATAGAAAGCGCCCGGGGAGCTGGAGAATTAGGTGTGCACTCATAGACACCCCAAGGTGTGTAGTGGCCAGGGCGCGAACCCGCGCCCTTCGGGTCCCAAGTCGGAAGCCCTGCCACTACACCATCTACTGTATTTTGTTTGTTACTTTGACAAAGGTGTACCTAGCATGCATGGATTTATAGTCATACTTTTAGCCTGACAAAAACTACACAAGTCCTTGCTAATGCAATGTAACTGAACACATAAGACAATAGAGCAGAACAAAACAATATTTTTTAAACGAGTCACACATATTAATAGCAGTTTTCTTGCATGAACAACTCATCATCAGAGATCGTTTGCAGTGATGGCTCCAACTGGATCTTCAGGACATGGGTTGCCATCATAGATGTGTGTTTTCTTAAGTCCTTCAACAGCAGCCTGAAGAGCTCTATATTGGTTCTGCACGATGACAAGTGCTGGGACCCTTTCTGTGTTTGCTTACACTCATTCATCCATCGCTCACACAACAGTGACAGAGGACTGTTGGGCAATGAGGCATTAACATCCCATTCACGGTCTATTTGTCTCCAATGAGCAGTGGTAGCTTGAATGTAAATACCTGAAAATATATTCAATACTTGTTCGTTACTAAAATATGAAATATCTCAAGTATAAAAGTGAATACAATAAAAAAAAAAACATGTGGTTGGTGAATGATGTGTAAAAAGTGCACATGCAAATGTATAGATGGTTTTGTTTTTCCCTCAATGAAAACCATCTACAAATTTATACATACACAGAATGAGAAATGTTAAGACTAAAGACAGGGCCAGAATGAAACAAAGTGTCATATGCTCTTTTCCTAATCTTTTGTCAAAACAAAATGTGATTATATTCTTAATGTACAAGCCTTAAAAGCAGTAAGAGCGTAAATGTTTCATTAAAGCAACAACTTATTTTAGTTGTAAGAATCTTGGGATGAATGCAACTATGACTTTACTCATTTAAAAAAAATTATGTTAGGAATTTTACTTGTCCACTGAGGAACGCACACCCTCTGCGTCTATCCATCATAACTAGCCTTTGCATCTGCCCTACATTGCCATGTATTCAGGTAAACAGAAATACTGGAATAAAAACAAAACAAAGGGTGCAGAGAAAGCGCCGCAGGTTTGGAATGCACAACGGCTGTCAGAATCGTAACAAAAAATGGTTGAGTACATTCCAGTCCTGGCAGAAGCAACAGTGCTAATGTTTGGGTTCAGAGGAACTGGCCCTCAGAAAGTACACTGCACGACGGAAACTGAGTGGTGGTGGAGGTGGCAAGCTTGACAGGGACAGACGAGGACACTGGATCTGGGTGGCCTGTTTCTGTAGCTCACAACGACCTTATTCCATCCATCCATCCAATGTCTTTACCCACTTCTTCCTTTCTGGGTTACAAGGGTCACTGGTGCCCATATCTAGTTGTCACTGTGCAAGAGGCGGGGGACACCCTGGACAGGTCTCCAGTCCATCACAGGGCCACATAGAGACAAATGAGACAAACAACCATTCACCGTCTCACTCACACCTAGGGATAATTTAGTTACCAATCAGCCTAACATGAATGTTTTTGGTTTGTGGGAGGAAACCGGAGTACCCAGAGAAAACCCACGCATGTACCGCACCAACCTTATTAGCTCTGATAAAGAACATAAGGCATATCTCAGTTGAGAGAAACCACACTCTCAGGAAAGATTTGACAATAATTTTACACACAATGTCTTTCCCTAATGCAACTTGGACTTGAACCTGTAGCCTCAGAATTATAAGGCTCCGGTGCTGATCATGAGCTGCCACAGTACATTAACACATAATGCAGTAAGAGCCATTAACCATCATTTCATCTCATTTGTGAAGTTCAGGAAAAGTGAACCAGAGAATTCATTCAGCTGTAAAGTATAATAACTTCCTGACAATTTTAAAAGGGAACACATACAGTATTGATGTGAACTTTACATTAAGTCTATGATTGAATTACCGGTACTGTAATTTCAAAGGTACACAACTATTGAGGGAACACGTAACAACATATAACAACATCAGTGTTTCCCCTACCAGTATCCAAGGAGGGCGCGCCACCCTGTCAACAGAACTGAGCGCCCCACTTACCAAATCCCCACCCCCCACTCTGCTTTGCCACTTCCGGACAGGGAGCGGAGATTAGCAGCTAACAAACATAGTGCTCTGCTAGACACACTATCACTCCCCACACCAATCCCCCTCAACAACTACTGGCACTAACAATACAGCCGTAAATCAAAAAAGACGTTCAATACAAGATCAACTGGACTTTATTTGTAACAGTGTTATCCCAAGTATGTGTGTGTGTTAGCTTCCAATTTACCTAGTTTGGTGTGTATCAGTGGCCCAGCTTGCTTATAACTTCTCTCTCCCTCTCACAGTCTCCATTGAATTGAGAAAGCTCATCGGATGATGAGCGTTTCGCTCATGTCTTCTGTTGTCTTCTGTTACAAATAAAGTCCAGTTGATCTTGTATTGAATGCCTTTTTTGATTTATCATGTCCTGGACGACTGAGAATCTTCACCAGCATAATACAGCCGTAGCACTCTGCTTCACTTTTACTTTGATTGAAATGACTGTTATAACAGTTGAGGTATAGATGTGGTAACATTTACAGTTTATTTTTATTTTTCCTTTACTTAACTAGGCCGATTCTATTGAGATCACAGATCTCTTTTACAATGTAGGCCTGGGCCTGAATGCAGCCTAACATGCATGTTTTTGAACTGTGGAAGGAAACCAGAGAACCCGGAGAAAACCCATGCAAGCACGAGAAGAACATGCAAACTCCATCCAGAAAGACCCAAGGTCCAAACCAGGGATTTGTTTTTAAATGCCTGAACAACCTTGCCCCGCTATATTTGTCTGAGCTGCTTCAGCCTTACTGCCCTCCTCGATCCCTACGATCAGCTGATCAGTTGCTCTTGACAGTGCCTAAAACTAGGCTGAAGCTCAGAGGTGACAGAGCATTTTCTGTCGTTGCTCTCAGGCTGTGGAACAACTTAAGGCTGAAATATACCTGAGCGTACTCTGTATACGCCTCTGTACGACGTACGTACGCTGAGGCAAAAGCGTAGCCCCGCGCAGCCCCTCAGGGCACGAACGCGCAAAGCTTTTTTTTTACGACCGCGCACGCTTGCGCGGTGTCTGACCATAAACTTCCCCGGCGCCGGACTGTTTTGTATGTTACACAAATGAATTAAATTCCTCTTCTTTATCGCTGATCGGGCCTTTTCTTTTTTTTTTTTTTGCCTAAAGTCAAGTAATCGCTTCTTCCTCCGTTCACTCATGACTGAAATGAATGAATTCAGGTCCTACCTGGGTGCGCGAGGCTTTATATTCCCTGGTGGGCTGCAGGAAAAGCGCTCCCTGTTATTATTTTTATTTCTGAGAGAACTTTTTATAACATATAAAGTAGAAACACCGCAGCAGAACACCGCAGAAGAACACCGCAACCGGCTGCTCATAGAGTGAGCTGACGAGCTGTCAATCATTTCAGTAGGCGTGTCAGCAAGTGACCAATCAGCGACCTCAGTTTGTCACCCTCTGCTCGCAGCCAGAGCCGTATATATAGAGAGTTCTGACACTCTTTGAAGTCGCCAACTGGCAGTCAATTGTTCCAAACAACGGCCATGGAAACCTTGTGGAGCTGCGCCCTCTGGCGGCAACGGAGCGCTACTGCAGGCAGAGTCAGACTGTTAAACAGAGCATGGAACAAATCGCCCCCTCCATGACCCACGTGACTTCCGCATTCCATTCTTACAACGGATCTCTATGGAAGTGTCGCAACTCTCACTTTATATGGCTCTGCTCGCAGCTGCTCGGGGCTGCACACATGACAACCAGGATTTGGAGCAAAACAACAAGGATTTGGAGCGAAAACGCAAGCATTTGAAAAGCGTAGCTTCTGAAGCTATATCAGCGAAACGCATGCGCACAAAATGCGCGCGTAGAGTGGCGTAATGAGGACGCTCAGGTATATTTCAGCCTTTACCCTTGAGTGTCAGACAGTCCTCCTCTCTTCCTGTTTTTAAATCCCTTTTAAAAACACACTTTCATTCTTTGGCTTTTAAAACGTGATCTTATTTTTATGGCATTTTAATACACCCGCAGAAAGAATGGTACATGCATTTTTTTATTTTTTGTTTGTTTTTTATGTTTTTTATCGTTTTAATTGACTTGTCTTTTATGTTGTTGTACAGCACTTTGGTTAACCTTATGGTTTTTGAAATGTGCTTTACAAATAAAGTTGATTAATTGATTTATTGAACCCATGACCTTCTTGCTGTGAGACAACAGTGCTAGCCCACTGAGCCGTCGTGCTGCCACCTTTCCTTCTTTATGTGACACTGCCATAGTATTTTTCCTTCTTGTGTTCTGAAGCTCTTTGAGAGGGTAATCCAGATCACAGAGAGCTGTGGAAGACTGTCTCGTGTGGCAGACAGCCCAGGGGATTTGTCTGTCATCTGTGGTGATCGACACAAATCAAGCTAGAACAGTAATACTACCCAATGTATCCTGCAATGGCAATAGCAAGGCTTTGAAAATAGGCGGCAGTGATGTTGAAGGAAAATAGTAATGCAAGGTAGCGTTTAGGACGAAAGAAGTCATAACCTACTCTGATGATTCATAGATGTTTACAGCCAGAGAGTTCAAGTTGCTAAACTGTGAGTTTGTCAGATATTATGTTTTTGTTTTGTATGAAAGGCTTTGAACGGTAAAGTATCATTTCAACATTTTAGTCATTGTAGTCATTCTTGAACAGCTGACTGAAGACATTCAGATAAGTTTTGAACTTACTTTGTTAGTTTTCTACATGCAACAGTGACAATGAGAAATAAAGCAGCAGAACTGGATCATGTTTAATGTTTGTTGTTCTTTTTCGGTCTAAATTGGACCCGAAGAATGATTAAAAAAAGAAAAACAGCACCCAGAGAATGTGACATGTAAATAATTTACGTAAACACATATGGTGAGACTGAGTCAATGAATATACAAATAGCATAACCAGAGGCACATCACGGTTTAGTCCCATGGATTGTGTGGGGTCCGGGTGTACACGCCAACTGAAAACAACAACCACATGCAAGAAGACCACACTGAAATCTCTACAAACACAGGAACATTCAAAATTATTTCTAATCAATATGAACATGACGCAACACTTCCAACCCAACTGGAAATGATGTGCAAACTGGTAATGGCATGCAGATTCAGTGAGTAGAAAGCATAGTGGTTGTGGTTCAGTAACCCCCGTATGATACGTTATCTTGAAGAATGTTTGAGATAGGGCTTCAGCTTTAATCATACCCAGGCAGGCTTGTAGCATTCAAGACACCTGGTTTCCAAATACTATCGGCCACATCTCCATTTTCTAGGAGAAATTTGTCAGAGTCATTAAGTGTGTCTGCACACAGGTTGACTCAAGTTGCTTACCAGGTTTGTTGGCAAAGTGACACCAAAGGAAATCTGTTTGCGATTAGTGAAAGGAATCCATCAGAACTACAAGTTAGAGCTGTTCAGGACACTCAAACAACTTCAGATGCAAAATCAAATCTAATATTGGCGTTAGTACAGTGCTGGCAGTTGAATTTTGCATTTTGGTTTTGCTCAGCATTATTATAAAAAATAAAAAAAAAGATGGCCATTAGTGATAAGTGTAGGAAACTGGAAGAGTTCCACCAAGAGTTTCAAAAGGGCTTTTAAAATTAAAGAAGCCAGTGCAGGAGTGCCCTTTGCTATGAATCTTGCAATTCGTCTAAAGAACTCAAATTATATATGTAAAATATGCTGGTGAAGATTCTCAGTCGTCCAGGACATGATAAATCAAAAAGGCGTTCAATTCAAGATCAACTGGACTTTATTTGTAACAGAAGACGTTTCGCTCATCATCCGATAAGCTTTCTCACAGTCTTCAAAGAATTGAGAAAGCTTATCGGATGATGAGCGAAACGTCTTCTGTTACAAATAAAGTCCAGTTGATCTTGAATTGAACGCCTTTTTGATATATGTAAAATAAAAAAAGGCCAAAAGATGAAAATGTACCAGTAATCATTCTTTTGAGCTTAATATTACTGCAATATTATTGTTTAATATGGAAACGATGACATCAACTGCGATAAACCTACATTTAAAGTAAATACCTGTAAAGTATTCATTCATTCATCAAGATACTGATGATTCAATATGAGAATGACTCATGACATGCATTAAGTGTAATTCATTCAATTTTTATTTGAGTCACGAGGACTCATTTTCAAGAGAGACCTGTTTAAGAGGGAATAATAAAGGAGTAATAGAGCAGGCTAAAGCAAAAATGTATTCCATATCAAATACTAGGGATATTTTTTACCAACTAATAAGTACAAATTACTCATATCTGATATCAGAAAACAACTGACAAACAATACACAAACTACAAAGTTAAAATATGTCAAGCAGTAAATGAGCTTTTAGCAGCAAAAATGCAGGGGTGATATTATAATGTAAATAAAAAAGTTTAGTCTACTTTTTTTCTACTTGAATATTAGTTGATCCACTATAATAATAATAATAATAATAAAAATAATAAGCATTTGATCGTGTGAATCATGAAAAACTATTTTACAAATTAGAACGCAGAGGTGTACCCAAATATCTGATCAGAATTCTTGTCTACTGGTATGGTCATCAATCAATGTATGTCAAATGGGGTAACACAATGTCTGATTCATTTAATGTTGGTAACGGAGTAAGGCAGGGAAGTATACTGTCCCCTTACCTTTTTAACATCTACATGGATGAACTATCAAAGCGCTTGAATTGTTGTAAAACAGGCTGTATAGTTGGTGATCGCATAATTAATCACTTAATGTATGCAGATGATTTGGTAGTCTTGTGCCCTTATAGTGCTGGCTTTCAACAATTACTAAAGGCCGAGATACACTCGAGCGTCCTCACGGTACGCCTATACGCAGCGTACGTACGCCAAGGCAAAAGCGTAGCCCCGCGTAGCCCCTCAGGGCATGTACGCGCAAAGCTTTTTTTTTACTACGCGTGCGCGATACGCGTGCGCGATACGCGTGCGCGATACGCGTGCGCGATACGCGGTGTCTGACCATAAACTTCCCGGCGCCGGACTGTTTTGTATGTTACACAAATGAAATAAATTCCCCTTCTTTATCGCTGATCGGGCCTTTTCTTTTGTTTTTTTGCCTAAAGTCAAGTAACCGCTTCTTCCTCCGTTCACTCGATGATTGAAATGAATGAATTCAGGTCCTACCTGGGTGCGCGATGTTTTAAATATTCCCTGGTGGGCTGTGTGCTGCAGGAAAAGCGCTCCCTGTTATTATTTTTATTTCTGAGAGAACTTTTTATAACATATATAGTAGAAACACCGTATCAGAACACCGCAGAAGTCTGAGCGAGCTGCTCATGATGCATTCTCGAGGTTTCACTTTCAGCTGACTGAAGGCTGTCAATCAATTCAGTAGGCGTGTCAGCAAGTGACCAATCAGCGAGCTCAGTTGAGTCCCCCTCCGTGCTCAGCTGCTCATATTACAACAAGGAGAACGCGAGCGTTTAGAAAGCTGATAGTTTCTGACATATGCTGAAGCATATCAGCAAAACACATGCGCACAAAATGCGCGCGTATGGTGGCGTACCCGAGGACGCATGAGTGTATCTCGGGCTTAAGGATCTGTTCCCAATATGGTTATGACTTTGACATCAAGTATAACGCTAAGAAAAGCAAAGTTATGATTGCTAGAAGTAGGGCAGATAAACATCTGATAACCCCTGACTTCTCTCTATCTGGTGCTGTCCTCAATATATGCAGTGAAATCAAATATTTGGGACATTGCATATCTGATGACCTCTCTGATGATCGTGACATCTGTAGGCAGTATCGTATGATATATGCACAAGCTAATACTCTGATCAGAAAGTTTGGTATGTGTTCATCCTCTGTGAAAATAGCTCTTTTTAAAGCTTTTTGTACCTCGCTATACACTGCCCATCTGTGGCGAAGATACAAAAAAAGTAGCCTGCATAAACTTTATGTGGCATACAATGATGGCATGAGGCTGCTCCTCAAAGTGCCTAGATGGAGCAGTGCTAGCCATATGTTTGTACATAATGCTGTTCCCACATGTGCTGCTGTGCTCAGGAATCTTATGTATAAATGCATGTGTAGATTGGCTGTGTCATGCAATAATATAATTGCAAATCTAGTAAATCCTGCTTTTAGTGCAGTGAGATTTTGTTCAAGATTGTGGAATCATTGGCGCCATCATTTATTTGTGACTCAGTGAATTATCTGTCTTTTATTTCTTTATTTTAATTTTTTTAATGGATTTTTTATGTATGTTTATGGACCTTCTTTGTGTCTGAAATAAAGTTTGATTGATTGAATAATAATAATTATTATTATTATATCACATAACAAAAAATAACAGTACCAGAAGTGGAGTTGTTCATAAAAAGAAGAGTCCACGGGAGAAATAATCTTTATACACAAACATAACTACCGGTTTTTCAGATTTTTATTTTATTTTTTACTGACTGCAGAAGTAAACCCACTTGGAAAATCTTTGTTTAAAAATAAATAGACTGGATTTTATTGGTGCAAAGGTTGAATAAATTGATGGATTTAGATACATACTCAAAACTATCAGCACATGACTGTTCTGCTGATCCAATCTAATCTTTCATGTGTGTTTCCATGATTCAGATGTTCTTCTCATTTTGAACACAGACTGACCAATTCCTTTAATGGCCAAAGCCTATTGGTTCAATATGGTAAAAAAAAAAAAATCAGCTAGTGATTTATTTATAATTTTGCTAAATTATATTTGTAATGCAAATTGTTATTTTAAAAATGTCTCAGTACCACAGTCAACGTTAAAATACATTTAATTTAGGGATGCATGATATTATCAGCATGGTATTGTATCGGCTGATATTAGCGTTAAAGTTCAATATCGGACATTGGCCATTCCATCAAAATAACTCAAAAAATATAAAAGGCGCTGTTTTTGTATGACAACCCAGTGACAAGGATGCCTGCAACGGCAGCACAACGTGATGACATCACGCGGGACTACCTGATTTCCCTGCGGAGAGGAAAATTCAAAATGTCGGCAGCGTGGACGTTTTTTTTTTCTCGTTTGTAAGGATGTCGGATTCTTAAGATTTTTGGACTAGGTTGAGGCTCGCAACATCGTCCCCAGTCGGAGATATTTTTCCGACATAACCTTACTCGAGTTACAAGCAGTCATTTCCAACGTCATTGAGAAGCTAATTGCAGACAGCGCTTGAGTGAGTTTTACCACAGACATGTGGATGTCGTGTTAGCCCCGTTAGCATGATTAGTCTTACGGCACAATGGATAGACAAAAACTTTGAACTTAAAAAGGCTGTCCTTCATGCACAGGAATGCAGAGGATCCCAGACTGCAGCTAGGAACCCAGAACAAGCCTCCACAAGTAGACAGCATTGCAGGTGACTATTGTTAATAAATAATATTTAACACTTTTTCTTTAATATAAGTTAAAGTGCTATGCATATCATATGGCTGTTACTGAATATATGTCACCAGCTCTTACAGCTGTTGCACTTTTTTTGTAACAAATACGCCTAAATAAGAGGGCCATGTTCTGACAAAGGAAAGTATATAAAATATTGGTATCGGTTATCAGCCATATAAGTTATAACATATCGTCATATCGGCCAAAAATCCAATATCGTGCATCCCTAATCTAATTTAATGTTTTTACCTTTTTACGTATACCCATCACTGTAATCTGTAAATTTACAACTACTGAATTGGACTTTCTTACACTGTTACAAGACTATGTGTTAGAAATTCTCATTCAATAATTAGCTAACTTTTTCAAGCACAGAATATCAGGTTAAATTATATAACACTAAAAAGCTGGTCTTACTTGCCAAAGGGCTTCAGTTTATAAAGTTTGAATTACCTTATCTGTTAAAGCATCTTACAGACATTTTTGTGTGCTTGTATTATGTCAGAGAAAAGGGATTTCAGGCACAGATTTCAATTATCTTAAACAGAAAATGTGGTTTAAAAGAATTTGAGCAAGATGTTACTACTAGTTACTCTTGAGAGTCTATAAAGCCTAAAGACAGAACCTTCTGACAGCTATATACACAACTTTATAAATCTAAAAGATTTCCAGGTGTGCAAAGCTTTATACACATGCAAGCAAGCTTCTAAACCCTTCTGTTTTTTTGCTTTCCACCTAACATAATAAACCGCAAACGTCTTTGATAGCTGCAACAGGTAAAGCCATATACTGTTGACATGAAAGACAATGCCTGCCAATGCAGATGAGCACCTCCCACGCAGCTACTTCACTCTTCTTCTTGCTTCTGGCAGAGCATACCAGTTTCCACCTGGATGGTCTTCAACTATGTGCCAAGAGGATATCACAGCAGCTCCATATCCTCTGTGTGACAGTGTAATTCCCTCTGCCCTGGAGCAATGTCTGCAAAACTCAGACAGTTTACATGTTCATGTAGCTACATTGCACTGGGGAAAAGGGAACTGCCAAGTATGCTGTGCATTCATTTGGTTTCTGGCTAATGCATTTTAACCCCTCCAACAATAACTGCTCTAAGTGTAAAAACTTAAAAGAGGGAAGAAAACTACCGTAATCTGTCTTTTTGTTTGGATACAATATCTCAAATCCAATGGTTCTTACTCGTGTAGCACTTGTGTTTTTCTGCATGGTAAATTTAACAACATAATTGAACTTGAATTAAACCATTTCTTTTTCTGTCAGTGTAATGACTGTCTTATGTGTCAGAAAAATGCAAGGAATAGCAAAGTACCATGTTTTAGACACCAGTTAATCCAGGTCTGCAGGAAAAAAAACATTGTTAAAGTGTGGTAATATTGTATTCCACAGTTGTTTAAAGTGCAAAAGAAAAATTTCCAAAATAAATAGGTAAATACTAGGGATGTAACGGTACGCTAAAATCACATTTCAGTTTGGTTTAAAAAAAATTAAGACAAAATAAAGACTTACAAAATGTTTATTTTGAAAATATGCCAAAATTACGTTTGAATAAAAATAAATAAAAGTGACCAATTTGGATGATATTTTAAATACTGTAAACAGCACTCGTTACAATAAATAAACTATACTAACAATTAAAAAAAAATCTTAATAAATACAATAACAGTCAGAACCAGAACAATAAGCAGCAACAGACTGTTTACAACTGATCTAATCATGTGTTAAGTTTTTGTCCAAAAAGACCAACTTGTCCACATTTTCTGCTAAAAGCACAGATCTAGTTGCAGTGAATATCTCCAGCAGCGGAGAAAATCATCTCAATAACAACAATAGCAGCAGTGTGGCTGTATTTGTCCTCATTACTCACAACCTCTTGGACCTGCTCCTCCAGGTGGGACAGGTCCCTGGAAAATTTCAGAGTTCAGTCATCACACACTTCTTAGCTGCAGGTGATCTGGTGGATTTCCCTGAAAAGTAAGAAGTCAACTGCTATCTCTGTCCCAGACTGGAAATAAAACACAAAGAGGTAAAAATAAAAAAGTTAATAAGATTATGATTGTAAATTAAAGACCGTGTAAAGTGAAATTAAATGTGTGTTTTTAGTTTGTCACACGCAAAGGTGGGCACATGAACGCTAGGGACCGCTAAAGCACTAATCCGCTTACAGTGGACCTAAACTTTTTGTCAGCGTTTTTGTGGTTTGACTAACTTTTATAATTCATAAGCGGATTTGTGCTATTTTTATTTAAAATGCAGTACCGCTAATAACTAATTATCTATCAGTAAAAACGAATAAACTTATTACAGGCTCTTATGCTGGCTCCGTAGCTGCTTGTTTTGCCTTTTTCTCCTCCCTCACCGTAAAGAGCAGAGAGGAGGGAGGGTTGGAGGGGGAGCAGAGGGAGAACAGACACGGATCTACCATGTAGCAAATGATGCCGTTGCTTGGGGTCCCAAATCTGCAGGGGTCCGGCCCTGCCGCGCCCCGGCCAGTCACCTACATCACTAACATTGCTAATGCTTGTTAATGTACATTTAACATAAAAATAATTATAGTTACGATGACAACGATTTTTTTCCCCATTTATAGATGGCCTCCCTTCACACCTTATAGCCATCCTCTCACTCCAATATGTATTTTTTTTATTTTCATTTTTATTTTTTTATTTTTTATTTATTTATTTATTTATTTTATTTTATTTTATTTTATTTTTTATTTTATTTTATTTTTTAATAGAGAGAAAGAAAGAAAAGAGAAAGTGAGACAACAAAACAACAATTATCCACAAAAAGAGCACAAGGCAAACACACCAAACCTCCGTCCACAATCCTGCAAAGCACATGACAGAACACAGCAACGAAACATACAAGCATAAAGACTGATAATATTCATGACCTTGCATTAGATTTCTATATATAAACATACCCATACCTACAAATATATATACAGTATACATACATATATATTTATATTCATTTATATACCCATCTACATATATCTACATATACATCCCTGCATCCATTTGTGTGTGGTTGTGAGCATGCATAAGTGAATAAGGTTCCTCCAATAGAACATTTAGTAGCGATTGTGAAGCATCAGAGATCTGTCCCCCCAAAGCCCGAGACAGACGAAAGGGCGATCAAAGCCCAAGACCCCAGGAAGGACCCCGAGCCCAGAGTCCCCAGGACCACCCGAACAGGACGAGCCACTCGTCCACTCCCCAGATCCGACCAAGGGGAAGAACCGGACGAACCCCACCAGGGACCACACACAATGACCCCCCGGGGTCAACAGCGACAAATACACAGGCCCCCGCCAGAGCCCGCTGCACCGATGTAGCCCCAGGGCCGGTCACCGATGCTCGGGCACCGGGGACGCCCACCCCTCAGGCCCAGACCCGACAGGACCAGAGGACCCGAGCCCCACCAGGCAGCCACCAGGCCGAGCCGACCAACGCCCAAGCGCCCAGCCCCAGATAGTGAGGGTCCCAAGCACGCCCGCAGGCAGAGGAACACCCACCAGGGGGCCACGTGGCAGGAGCGCGACACTAGGTAGCCTCAGAAGTATCAGAGAGGGGGCAGTCCAAGTCCCAGCCTGACACTTGGAAATGACACTTGGAAAAAACTTATAGTTACGATGAAAACGATCTTAAAAACACAATACAAAAACCGGTCGATTTCTGTATTCCCCTACTAAAAATGGACTATTCCATCTTGACATCTTCCGGGTCAGAGGTGAACTCAGGGGCTAATTCTGTGGCTAGCTGCTTGTGCTGGGTTTCTTGGATAAATCCGCAGAGAACCCCGCTGTTTCAAGCCAAATTAACGCGGCCGGAGGATTTTATTGTGTGTTTTGTGTCGACCATTCGACGGTGAGTCGTTAGTTTTATGTATTTGGGTTACTTTTATGTATAAATGCGGTGGCGAAACGCCCGTGTATTTCAGATTTAAAAGTGGTCTTAGGGATTAAAAGATCATTCTTTTTTGTTAATTTCGTGGCCGAATAGAATATATGTACGTAAAGTATTAAATAAATCCTTTGATTTTTGTAATTTCATCCTTTTAGGATCATTTTTGTTACTTTTCAGTTGGCAGTGTAGTGCAAATATTGCATAACGCTGCCGGCTATATATAAATATATATATATAAATATATATATATATATATATATATATA
>JBBPBX010029274.1:0-35990 GCA_038048925.1 Garcialebias charrua | reverse complement strand
GAGCCGGAGCAGAGTTCGCGCAGCAGAGGGAACCAAGTCCTTGCTGGCCAGAAGGGGGCCACCAGGAGAACCGTGTGCCCTTCCTGACGAATCCGTAGGAGGGTCTGAAAGAGTAGGCTGAAGGGCGGAAAGGCATAAAGGAGGGACCGGGGCCAGTCGTGCGCCAGCGCATCGTGGCCCAGAGGTCCGCCGTCGCCCAGGGAGTACCACAGGGGGCAGTGAAACGTGTCCCCCGAGGCAAAGAGGTCCACGTCCGCTCTGCCATAGACCGTCCAGATCATCTCCACCACTTCGTTGTGAAGTTTCCACTCCCCCGGGAGCGGCTGCTGACGGGACAGAGAATCCGCCGGCACGTTTTGTGACCCCGGGATGTAGGCAGCTCGGAGGCTGGCCAAGCACGGAGCAGCCCAGGTCAGAAGACGCTGCGTCAAACGCAACAGTTTCAAGGACCTGGTTCCCCCCTGGTGGTTGATGTAATAAACCACAGTGGTGTTGTCCGACCTCACTAGCACATGCTTCCCCCGCAAACCTGGAAGGAAGCTGTGAAGGGCCAGAAGCACGGCCCGCAACTCCAGCACATTGATGTGCTCTGTGCCCTGTGTCCGGGACCACGTCCCCTGCGCCATGTGACCTCGCCAGGTGGCACCCCAGCCCGTGGAGGATGCATCCGTAAACACAACCTCCCGATGGCACGGGAGGGAACCGAGCGGGACTCCCGCTGTCATAAACGACCTCAGCCTCCATTGGGACAGAGACTGGAGGCACTGAGGGCTCACCCGAAGCCGTCGGAGGCGATGGGCGTTCCGCGAGGCGTCCAAAGCCAGGCTGTTCAGCCACATCTGAAGGGGCCTTAGCGACAGCAGCCCCAAGGGCACCACGGTGGATGCAGCAGTAAGCATCCCCAGTAGACGAAGGTACCGCACCAGAGACGGTGCCAGACCGCGCCTGAAGGCGGGGAGCAGGTGCAATATATTGTCGACCCGCTGGGGTGACGGGCGAGCCGTCATCGACACTGAATCCAAGGCAACGCCCAAAAAGACTGTCTCCTGAGAGGGAGTCAGAATGCTCTTCCCCAGGTTCACCCGCAGACCCAAGCGTTCCATATGCTGGAGTACCAATCGGGTATCCCGAACCGCTCGATCCCGCGTCGTGGCACAAATGAGCCAGTCGTCTAGATATGGGAGTATTCTCAGGCCCCGCACCTGTAGAGGGGAGAGGGCCGCAGAGACGCATCGGGTGAACACCCTGGGGGACAGTGAAAGGCCGAAAGGGAGGACCCTGAACTGAAAGTGCCGCCCTTGAAAGGCGAAACGAAGGAACCGCCAATGGGGCGGCGCGATTGGCACATGAAAATAAGCGTCCTTGAGATCGATGGACGTGAACCAATCGCCCGGGGAAATCGCCCTCAAGACAACCTTGGTGGTCAGCATGCGGAAAGGCATGACCTTCAAGTACGCGTTCAGGCCCCTGAGGTCCAGAACCGGACGCAGATCCCCGGTCTTCTTCGGAACAAGAAAATAAATGGAATAAAAGCCCCCTGGATCCAGCAGGGGGTCCACAGGCACTATAGCTCCCTTGGCTAGCAAGGTGCAGATCTCGTCGTTCAGTGCCCGCGCCTTCACCGGGTCGCGGATGACAGTCATCCTGACCCGGCCAGGAACAGGTGGCCGGCGGCGGAATTGAAGGCGATACCCCCGGGACAGGGTGGACAACATCCACACGTCCGGCGTGTGGGCAGCCCAGTAGGTGAGCTGTCTCGGGGCAAAATAACCGACCGCCGGCACTAGGGTATCATCTGCGGGCCCCCCGACCCCTCCAAGGCCTGGAAGGATACCGGCCAGACTGCGCCCCTCGAAAGGAGTGAGACGGCCCAGCCCCAGCCGGCTCAAGAGACTGACCCCTTTGACCTGGAAAAGGTCTCTGGGCCGATCCCCGACCCCGCATTGGAACCCGAGGCACAACGAGAGAAGAGGACGGACGCGAGGACCCTCGTGAGGAGCCCGCACCCGTCCAAGCGCCAGCCGGTTGGCGATCACGTCTGTGAAGCCCCGCCAGCTGCTGCCTCGTACGAGACGCCTGAGCAGTACGGTCCAAAGTGTCTAGTGCCGCAGAGCCAAACAGTTCCCCCGGAACCACAGGTAGGTCCCGTAAGGTTCTCCTACAAGGCTCAGTGAGTGGCGACTGCGCCAGCCAGACCTGGCCGCGAGCACGCACCAGTGTGGAGAGTGTTCAGGGAGGAGACTGAGGAGTCTCCAGGCTCGTACCAGCAGACTGAGAGACAGCTCTGTTCATCAGGCAGTCAGAATGCTAAACACTCTGCCTGCTCTGCCTCCCCTCCCATTTGAACTGCCTTAACACAAAAAACTTTCTCACACATTACCACTCAACACAAAGTTTTTAACACTGGACTCTGTGTCATCAAACGGGTTATTCACTAAACTCTCGGTCATGTGTTCATTCAGTTTGCACTACTTCTCATATTTGCACTAATGTTTGTATTACATTACTGCCTATAGTCATACTACTGTTTACATTCACTGTTTACATTTATTAATACTGTTTACATTTATTACTACTGCTTTACATTTATTACTACTGTTTACATTTACACTACTTTTATCTACACTACTGCAGATACATATACAGCATTCTCTGACTAGCCTTATCTAAGGATGCCAAATGTGCCTTATGTGCCTCACTGCATATGCCACTTTGCCTCTATACCAACATCAACTACCTCATACATGTACTGTGTACATTAACTTATATGCTGCTGTGCCACTCTTTGCAAATGTCAATGCTAGAACCTTCAGTTTATTTTATAGATTTACTTTTTATACTTTTTATACTACTATGCAAAAACTCAGGACAGTATTACACTTTTATTATTTCATTTTATGCTTATGTTCATTGGGTGTTTGGTGTTTCAGTGTTGGTGTAAATTTTCATACTTTTATACTATTATGAAAAAACTCAGGACAGTGTTACACTTTTACTATTTTATGCTTATGTTTATTAAATGTTTTAGTGTTTAGTGTTTAGATGGTTACTGTTGCACCGAGGGACTGAGAGAAACGCAATTTCGGTCCTGTGTATGTCCTGTACATATTGCAGTTCTGACAATAAAGTTGACTTTGACTTTGACTTTGACTTTTGTTCGGCCAACCTCTCTTGTCATCAAGGCAAAGGCCTGCAGAGATGCATCAACCAGTCCTTGCGTGGGATGGTCCATCGGAACAGATTCCAAGGAGGATGACAGGGCCAGCATGAGATGGGAAAGAGAGTTCCCAATCCGGCCCATGCGGGCCCCAGAATCATAGGCCCTGCAGAGAAGGTCGTCAGTAATACGGCACTGAGGCCGCGGACAACGGGCATTGGGCCGCAAGGCCTCGTCAGGAGGGACGATAAGAGAGGCGATGCTCTGTTCCACCGCAGGCATCTGCCCCAGGCCAACCTTGGGTGCCTCCTGCATGGATGCCAGGACCCTGCCATCCCGTGTCGGACGTGAAAATGCCCTGGTGTCTGACCAGCAGGCATGTAGTTCCTGAACATACTCATCCGAGGGGGGAACCACAAGGGTCGCTTCCGACGTACGGCGCCTAAAAAACGCACTGGAAGCTGCAGGCTGGGCCGGAGGGACACTAATCTGCAGGCGGGCAAGAGCCGTTCGAATTGCAGCTGTCACGGACTCCTCTGTATTGTCCTGGGAGACAACGGAGTCAGACCTAGACGTCCCGGAGCCCTGCTCCGAAAGGTCCTCACGGAAGTGAGTGTCAGAGGCCGCCAATGAAAGAGCATCGTCGCCAGCGACTGATGCGTCATCCCGCTCGGGAGGGAGCGCCCTGTCCCGGCCATCATCAGTCTGAAAGGACTGGAGGAGGGCCTTCATGCGGGCCAGCTCGGCGGTGAGGTGATCCACTCTGGTGGACAACCTGTCCCTATCGGGCCGTCTGGCACGCTTCGCCGGCCGCGAAGGTGCAGCCACAGCAGGCCGTTTGTCCACCGCCTGACCCGGTGGCAACGTGCTACGTGGCGAAGCACACGCCCCGTCGGTAGGCTGCTCCAGCGCAGCCAACCGGTCCCGTCTAATCGACCAGGGCATGACGGCACAGTTGGGGCAAGCTTCAGCCGACAGCGCCTCCCGGAGATGCCCCACACCAAGACAGGCGGGACACAAGTCATGTCCGTCCTCGGGCTGAAGCGGCGTCAGACAGGACGAGCAACACAAATTTTGCAGCATCATGCTCGAAAAGCGTGAGCAGACAGCCACCAAGAGGAGTCAAGCACGAGCAGAAAGCGCCACTGGTGACTCCGTTAGCAGGGAGGAAAAACCAGACGTCACTGGTGAAGTCAGACAAATACAGAACCCAGTGCGAGCGTAAACGCCACTGGTGAGCTGAAATGACAAATAATAGACAACTCAGTGCGAGCGAAAACGCCACTGGTGAGTTGGATAATAATCAGGACAATTAATGAACTCAAACACGAGCAGTACACGCTACTGGTGAGTTGGATAATAATCAGGACAATTAATGAACTCAAACACGAGCAGTACACGCTACTGGTGAGTTGGATAATAATCAGGACAATTAATGAACTCAAACACGAGCAGTACACGCTACTGGTGAGTTGGATAATAATCAGGATAATTAATGAACTCAAACACGAGCAGTACACGCTACTGGTGAGCTGAATAAACTGTAAACAGAAAGGACTCCACCAAGCGAAAACGCCACAGGTGAGTCACACAAATAAAAGTTAAACACCACGCTAGCGAAAACGCTACAGGTGAGTCACATAAATAACAAAAGTTAAACACCACGCTAGCGAAAACGCTACAGGTGAGTCATATAAACAACAGAAGATTAACTCCACGCGGGCAGAAACGCCACCGCTGTGAGAGTAAAAAAGAGCAGAACTTACCAGTTGTCGTCGAAGCGACCGAAGAACCGGTAAAGATGAAAACCGCTCGTGCAGCCCTGGAGGGCGAGACTTACCCGCAACTCCGACCAGAGTTGGTCACGTGGCTACTAGCAACGAGTAGTTTTTCAGGAAGCAGTGTGGTTCACACCGAAGCAACAAGCTTCACACGACCACACGCTGTACTCAACAGATACAAACCTGCGCGCGAGAAGAATTAAGGGACTGGGCCCCGGATGTGACGTGCCTATATAGAGTCACGCGGGTCCCCGGCAGGTCACGGGGTGACGTTGTTGTTATTTGTACTCGACCTGCGCATGCGCAAGAATGTTCATTCGTGCTTGAAGCACCGCCCCTGGCGGTCAGGAGGGATGAAATAGAACTCTTGCCTTTATAAAATCTTTAAAAAAAAAATTGTATATTGAAATTATCTTTTTTGTTTGTTTTTTCAACAATGTTCAGTCAGGTCATCTGGACAGTTTCTTTTTTTTATTATTGCTGAGGCATTTTGTCATTCATCCAAAGGACTTCTTCAATCTGAGGAGCCACCAGACAAACTGAGTCCCACAAACAGCGCACTCCCATTGTGGGAAAAACAGTTTGTTTTGGTATGTTTTGTGTGTGTGTGTTAAGACAAAAAAAAATCTGTAAATGTTTACTGTGTAGTGGACCTACCCAGGGTCAAACTAAGGTTTTTGAACTGTCCAGTGATGACCTTTACTGACCTCTCAGTAAAGCAAGACATTTACCACAAAATCATTCCATTAGCTGTAATCTGAGAACATAGTCACCAAAAGAGACTATTTCTATCTTTGATTTTAGGCTGATGTGATCAAAAGAATAACTTTTGTCATTTTCATGATATATGTTATATGCTGTTATTCTTTAAATGTGAAACATCAATGTGTCATTTCTGCAAGTGAAAAGGTGTCAAAGTTCAGCTAAAATGTCAAACTGACTTACACTGAAATTGTTTTTGTCGAGTTTCAGCTAAAACTCTCATCTAGCGTCTGAAAGTCTCTCACTCAGATACTTTTCCTAAACAATTTCCTTCTCTGCGCTGAATTTCACCTTGAATAGTGATAACAAGTGGACCAATGAAAAAGAGACAAGTTTCTCTCCTCTCTGTTCCTTTTTTAAGTTCTAAGCTGTTGCTGGAACGCGAGAGTTTCTGGGAGCTTCAAAGACATGAAGACGTCCCAAAGAGCTGAATGAATGCCTGTCACCCGCCAAGGACAGTCATTCAGCTAAGGATTGTATAACATGCTGTTATGAATCCACTTCGAACGAGCGTAAGCTCAAAACTTTGTTTATTCCTTCCTGGAATAAGCTTATCTTGAAGTCAGAGGCTAGGAGCTGACATATTTTCTGATGACAAAGCGGAACCCAGGAGACGTTGGAAACGTAAACGAATAACCTGCTCAGAGGTATTGGTTCCCACAAGGACCCGTGCATCTGAAAAGCTACAAGGCCGTACGAGTTTTTCTGAAAGTTTATTGATAAATCTGTGATCTCTCATGAACTTGAAACATTATGTTGGCATGATTGTTCCAATTTTTGGACTCTGAAGGTGATAATTTTTGGCTGGAGTGTTCAAGACAGGCAGATTCTGCATGTTTTTATCATTTGAAGCTGAGAGATTGTTATTGTTCAACTCCTTAACACGCTGTGGGAAGCTTTTAGGTGAAGTTGTCAGCCCGTGGTCTGTGGGGGGGTTCTGGTTCCGTTCGGCCCAGTTCACGCACAGACTCCGGTACAAAGCTTTGTTGACCGCCGAGTCAAACTGCCTGAAAAGCTGTTAACATCTGCAAGATTGCTGTGTGTGGTATTTTTGCACGTTAGAGCAGGTCGAAAAAGCATATTACTGTTAGAACGTTGTCGGCTGGGTTCTGTCAGACCCGTTTCCTGCTCCATTAAAAAGTGGACCGGAACCGACCTTTAAGTGGCTCCGAGCGAGTCCGTGTTTGTTCTGCAGCTGCAGTGCTGGGTTACTGAGCGTAGCTAAGTCGTGCCTGTTTTAATTGTGATTGCCACGTTTCAGAATTTTGGGAAGTTAATTTGAAGCGTTTGAGTTGTTTTAAGGGTCTGTAAAGTTGCGTTCTATTGTGCTAATAGGTAGCGTTAAAGGCTACGTGTACACGTTGTTTATGAGCTGTGATTGGATGAACGAGAGCTGTGAGCTGTCAATCACTCGTGGCGAGCGCTGATTCGCTGTAGTGGGAATGCACGCCGTTGCGACCAACGCACTTTGTCGTCATTTCCGGTACTGCATTGGTCGAATGTAAGAAACTACATTCACCATGAATGCTTGGTATGAACTACAAACGCTGTGATTGATTGGTTGACGTCACGTATCTGTTTAGCGAGCTCCGCCTCGCTCAACGGAAGCTGGTGATGCGCTGCGTCGTCCCGCCTATTTGTGTCGTCATTTCCAGGTGCACTTCGGGCGACAAGCAGTTCACACACTCACAGGACAAACGGGGATTTCATTTAAAGTTTAGAAACTCATTTGAAGCCATCTAAACTGTCTAACAACATAGATTTGTCTCTGACAAGAATATGGTTCGAGCGTTTATCACGGACAAACTAGAAACTAACTATAAAAGGTTGTTTTTAGTTTAAATACTGAATAAAAAAATCAGTCTCCTCGTGATAACATTAAGACTCGAAGCTGCCCCCTGTTGGTTAAAAGACGTTGACAGATGAGTTTTCTCAAAAACATCATAAAAAAGTCAGCATTTTTATGGTGAATTACCAGCTCTAAAATTGTTCTGTACACAAACAATAACTCCTGTTTATTTTAAATAAAAAAAATTGGAATAACAGAGGTACAGACGAACATTTTTGCTTATTTTAAATACAAAAGAATTTAAAATAACAAACAAAAGTACAGTTTTCACTCCAGATAACTGCAAAAAAAAAATTCTTTCTCTTCCTTCTCTCTGACACATCATCTTCCACAGTTATCCTGTGCACATTTAAACTTTCCTGTTTATTTCAAATAGTGAAAAGTTTAGAATAACGAATACAGAGCATCTTTTATTTTGATTTTCACTGAAATTCCAGATAAAAGATGGCAGGCGCAGAGGGTGAGACCCCTAACACCACTGATACGGGGCAGCCTGTGCCAACTGAAGGCCACGACCCGACCAAAGCAGATTGGATCGAACATGCCTTATTTTCACTCACAGGGTCCATCACAAACTATCATGAAGAGACACAGTTGATGGAGGAAGCAGATGTGGACAGAGCATTAAAAACTGTAACAGCTGGAACCACAACGGCTGAAAAGAAAGCAGACAGAGATAAACGTTTGGCTAAATTGAGCCTTCTGTTAAAGGCCAAGCTAGACTTTGAAACTGCTGTACGCCGGGCTGTCTCTACATCATGTTTAACAGCACAAATGGAGGTTGCCACTTTACAGCAGGAGGTAAAGAGTTTAACACAGTCGAGTATGGGCAGCGCTGAACAAGCGCGTAGTCTCTACGAAGAATGCACAGTGTTAAAAAGGGATTTTGACCAATCACAAGGTGAGTTGGAAAAATGTGTGGTGGAGAGGGATAAGTATTACCATCAGTACAAGTCGCTTCAGGCGGATTGTGAGGAGGCACGGGACGCGCTGGACAAATGCACGGACACCCTGGAATCATTATCACTACGGTACACAAGGCTGCAAGATGATTATAGAAAATCACAAGAACAGCACATGATGTTACAACGTGAAAATGATGGGTTAAGAGTCCAACTGAACAGTTGTAGAATAGAGCGTGCATCAGCAATGAACAAACTCTTTGACGAAGAGAGAAAATGTTTGGATCTCATGAGTAAACACCTTGAGAATCCACCGCCTCCGCCGCCCCCTCCCATACCTGATGACCCACTCCCTCCTCCACCGCCCCCGCCCATGCCCGATGCACTACTCCCTCCGCCACCACCTCCACCTCAACAGACATTTGCTGGGACAACCCAATGGCAGGTACCTACGTACCCCATGTCTACAGGTGTACCTGGTGCGCAGATGGGTGGGTATATCACTATTAATGGCTCTCAATTCGCTGTCCCAATAGAACGACTCCATAAAATTTCCCAGTTCGTTCAACGTTTTGAGCCAGGGCAATATGGTTCGACTGAAACCGATACCTATCTGAAAGACATAGAGTTTAAACTGGCATGCTATCCGAACGCTACGGTTGACGATAAAATCAGTTTGATCAAACTCACCACAAACAGGAAAGTGCAGCACTTCATTGCGCGTCAACCAGTCGCCATTTTGAAGGATTACAAACTTTTCTGCGAAACTCTACTGCAGGAATATGCTCCTCGCATGGGAGACGTTGGCTACCAAGCCGCATTGAAAATCACTCAGGGGCAGAATGAACATCCGATCCCATACTATGACAGACTTTTCGAAGCCTTTTTTGGTGATCGGAATGAGCCAGGGATGGAGGATGAACGTGATTTTAAGTTTCTTTTTATGAACAATCTATATTCAGAGATTGGTTCAACGGCCAACCTCATGGCCGACTACAGAGAAAAAACCATGCGTGAATTAAAGGAGTGCGCTATACGTGTTTTTGAAACATACAAGCGACACAAGAAACCAGTAGAGGTGTATCCAGGTGAAAAGGTCAAATACCAAACGCTAGACCTTGAAGGAGCAAGAGCGCCAGCTCACTCTTTTAAGGAAGGCGAGAATAAACAAAATTTCCAACCTGACAGACCGCAAAATGAAGGTGTCCGCTGGAACAAAGACCAAAAGGGGTCCAGAGACCCTAAGTGGTACAGGCCGCATCAAGAGGAAGAACCCCATCATCAAAAAAGGGGGGCATTCCAAAAGAAAAAGAAATATGGGTCCCAAGGAGACTCATATGAAAGAGGGTGGTCCCAGAGGGGACCCCCGAGCAATGCGCCAGCTCCTGCACCTCAAACTGAACAGTCTGGGGCGAGGAAAAACCCACAGAAGTTCCAGAAAAAAGGCCCTAAACCTCTGTCCTCAGAAGAGATGGAGAACATACGTCGGTTGTTAGAAAGTTTGAAAAAAACAAACAAGGAAAACAAACCTGGAGTAATGTGTAGCACTATCATTGATAGTGACTCAGAACACACAAATAACAGCAATGCCACAATTGCTGACAGTCACCAAGATACTGATGGTCAGGATGCTGACAATCAGGGTACAGACAGTCAACAAGACGTTGATTGTAACCATGACATCATTGTTACAGAGTCCGAGAGCCCCTCATCAGAAAAAGGGGGGGAAAGCTCACTCACCAAAGACAATGACTCGTCACAGACCGATCACTCAGACCCATGTGTGACTGCACTACCAGTACAGGTGAATGAAAATCACACAGACAATGGTAGACGTAACAAACGTCGGAAAAAACCTGATAGGTTCCTGTGTAACATTATCAGGAAGGGGCCCGCTAAGAAGGCTTACCTGTCAATCACTTTAGAAGGGGTCCTCACAGAAGAGGCCCTCCTGGATGGTGGGGCTGACATAACCATTATGTCTCCCACACTGTTGAAGGAGCTACGGATAGCCGCTAGCGGTGTTGACAGGGAAATACCCCTCAAAGAATGTGCTGTAGTATTGCAGGGACTCTCAGAGACGAGAACAACCCTAACAGCTATAGCCATGGTTCATATGCAGATTGGTGAAATGACGCTATACCACCCGGTACACGTGTCCGCCGTTGACTCATTCCCATTTTTGGTCGGCCAAGACTTTATAAACCGCTTCGACGCGATTATAGATTATGGCGATCAGACAATGTGGACCAGAGTGAGCCAACCACTGCCAATCGATATGCCTACACAAGGTGACACTGACTGTCTAACAGCAGGTACCGCGGAAGGCACAAAGGGACCCTCCAACGAGAGCACAATCCCGGTAAGTGAACCTTTAGCAACAGGTGAGGCAGAAAAGGCCCAACAAGAGAGCCTCCTCTGCGAGCTGAAACAGTCAGCACTCACTGAACACTACCTACCACAGGTAGTCAAAGGTGTTGAGATCCAAGGATCCCACACCGATGATGCTGTTCTGTCTCCTTGGACGGAGAAATCAGCGATCAGCCAAGCTTTCTATGGAACCTTGGTTAAAAAACAGTTGGGTCTAGAAATGAACAAAAAGGCTTTCCGCTTTTCGTTAGACCCCAACGATAAACAGGTAATGACCGCAAAAGGGATCATTGACCTGAAACTGATCTGGAACCAACGAGAACTGGATCACCCGTTCCTCGTGGTCCCGAACTTACCACATGCAACCTACATAGGCTCCGACATTTTGGTAAGATTAGGTGTCCGAGTGGACATCAACAACAATGTACTGTGGTCACTAGACACAGCCACAAGTGACTCTCCTGTGCTAACCACAGAGAACCTTAAGGCTGGACAGACCATTCCAGAGGTCTGCCAGATTGCTAACAGCCATAACACTGCGGTACCACCTCAGGTTATGAACAAGCCAGTGATGTGTCACATCATGAAAGGACAAGCTATTAGCACAAAACAGGCATACTTTCAACCATCTCCTATGTTTTTCAAATTGGGACTGTCCATAGAGGCCACATGCCACGTGACCCTCGACTGCAGAACCACGACTGTTGCTGTGTGCAACACAAGCACAGAAGAGGTACTGATCCCAAAAAACACACAGTTAGGATGGTTGATCTCTACTGATTTTCATGATTTTGAGCTAAGCATTCCATTTCTGGGAGGACTCCCAGAAAACTTGATCCCAAATCAACACACGGGGCAAGTCTTGTTCACGAAACCAACACAGGCCATAGCTCTTTTCTCCCCCACTGAGTCCGACCAGGACACTGTCCGCAGGTTCGGTTTCAACAAAGGAGACAGTCTATGCCCCCAAACTTACAGTGCACTACCTGTTGACAGGTTTTACGACACTGAAGGGGACTCACTGGAGCTCCCCAAAGAACAAGAACCCCTCTCAGTTGCTTCACAGATTGACCAGGTGGTCGCCCAAGCCGACGCCCTGAAAACTGATGAAGAAAGGGACAAACTTCGCAAAGTTCTTCTAAAATATGAGAAATCATTCTCGACTGACTCGATGGATTGTGGGTTGACCACGCTCCACACAGTGAGCATCCCAACCCCGCCTAATGCTCCCCCTGCATTTGTCAGACAATACAAGATTCCTCTGGCAGCACATCAACCTATCAGAGAAATCATTAATGACCTGTTAGAAAAAGGTATCATCCGATACTGTAACAGCACTTACTCTGCGCCTTTATGGCCGGTGTTAAAACCAAATGGTAAGTGGAGACTCACTATAGACTACAGAAAGCTAAACAAACAAGTTCCCTTATCCAGATGGCCTATGACGCAACTCCAACAGGAACTGCCCAAGGTCACCAATGGTAAGTACTTCTCGACCCTCGACGTCGCCTCTGGTTTTTGGACCATCCCTGTGCGCGCCGAGGATCAGTACAAACTAGCTTTCACTTTTGGTGGCCGTCAATACACCTTTAACAGGTGTCCCTTTGGCTACGCTAACTCACCTGCAGAGTTCAACATCTTCTTGAACAAAGCATGTCCTGACGCCCACGAGCGTGGGACACTGATTTATGTGGACGATGTCCTTTTGAGGCAGCCAACACTGGACTCACATTTGGCTGAGATCGACCACGTTCTGAATCAACTAGCAACTGCTGGTGCTAAGATATCACTGTCAAAATGCCAATGGTGCAGAACCAAAGTGGACTACGTTGGCCTACTTGTAGGTCCAGACGGAGTACAACCACAGCTGACTCGCACCCAAGGCCTCGACAATCTCAAAGTCCCCACCAATCTCAAAGAACTACAAAGTTTTCTGGGCGTGTGTAACTACTCGAACCAATTCATCGAAAACTATGCGGACCTTGCGAAACCACTGACTGAACTCCTTAAAAAAGACGTACCATTTGTTTGGACTGACAAACAGCAACAGGCAATGGACGCTCTTATAAACAGGATCAAGTCAGCCCCTTGTTTAGTCTACCCAGACTACAACAAAGAGTTTTACTTGGAAGTGGGCTTCTCAGCTCATTGCATAAGTGCAGGTCTGTACCAGATACACGACAGAGACAAACGTGTAGTAGCCTACGCCAGCAAAACGATGGCAGGCCCCGAGTTGAGATTCTCAGACTGTGAGAAAGCTTTACTGACCACAGTGTGGGCAGTTAAACATTTCTCCAGCTACATTGGTGGACAGAAAATCATTGTGGAAACACAACACCAGCCAGTGACTTTTCTTAACAGTGAACGCATCAGAGATGGTGTGGTGACAAACTCACGTGTTGCAACGTGGCTCATGGCGCTTCAAAGTTTTAACCTAGACATACGTTATGGTCAAAACAAGAAGTCTCATCTGGGGACGGACTTGGCAATCTGCCAGAAGTGTACACAAGATGTACCAGCCACCCAGCCGCCGGTTGAGGTAAAACCCCCAGTAACTGAAGACCCGAATCACCACTTCTTTGATGACAATATCTGCAAAGATATGACAACATTGTACGTGGATGGATCTTCATTCCTCCGCGACAAGATCTGCAGAGCAGGTGTTGGAGGGGTCCTCCTCCAAGACCAAGAGCAGATAACTTTCAGCTACAAATTAGGATCTCAGACTTCTCAGTACGCTGAGATTGCAGGAATCCTAATAGCTCTCCAGATGGTAGTAGAACGCTCCATCAAGACGCTAGTCATCTGCACTGACTCTAACTATGCTCGTTTGAGTTTCGCTTGTCACCTCGCTGTGTGGAAACAGAACGGTTTCCTAACAAGCGACAGAAAAGTGGTCAAACACAAAGAGCTTTTCATAGCGTGTGATCACTTGGTGACATCTCACGACTTACAGATCTACTGGAAGAAAGTTCCAGGACATTCTAGAGTCCCAGGCGATGACAAGTACTACAATGACATTGCAGATTCCTTAGCCAAAGAAGGAGCCGACGAAGGTCCTCTATGGTCCTTCGACCCCTCCTGGTTAATCAAGACTCTGTCAATACAACCTACAGTCAGGGTAATGGCAGTCACACGTGCACAGGCCGCAGCCAGACCTGCTGACAACGCAGTCTCTGTACGACCTGCACTGACTGACCCAGACATCATCCAACTACAGAAGTCGGATCCTGCTATCAACTCCATGATACTGTACCTGACTGATCCAGACAAAAACACTCCGTCTAAAGACGAACTGGATTCCGATCCAGACCTTAAAGTCCTTTATCAGCTGCGCAAACAGCTAAAACTAATCAAAGGCATCCTAACTTTCGCTCATGGACCAACGTCCTCACCTGTGTTCGTGGTTCCCCATGAACAAAGGGGGGTGATGTTAGTTCATGCCCATGATCTCCCGTCCGCAGGACACAAAGGAGATAAAGCCACGCTGACGGCATTAAAACAAATTGCCTATTGGCCTGGAATGAAAAAGGATGTCAAGGACTACATTGAAGGGTGCGTGGTCTGTGGCCAGTTTCAGCCAACCAGACCACTTCACAGAGCACCACTGCAAAGCAGAGGCATTGCATTCCCAT
Organism: Garcialebias charrua; assembly: GCA_038048925.1. NCBI lineage: Eukaryota > Metazoa > Chordata > Actinopteri > Cyprinodontiformes > Rivulidae > Garcialebias > Garcialebias charrua. The sequence continues at coordinate 21,534 of JBBPBX010029274.1, read as the reverse complement.
GGTCTGACCTCCAGATCGACTGGGTTGGACCACTCACTAAGAGCTCTAGAGGAAATAAATATTTTCTCACGGTAACCTGTGCATTCACCAAATGGGTAGAATGCCTACCAGCTCCTAACGACACAGCACAAACCACTGCTATGTTGTTAATGAATCATATATTCTCAAGGTTTGGACTTCCCCTTCGGGTGAACTCAGACCAAGGTACACACTTCACAGGTGAAGTGATGAAAGAACTGTGGAAGACGCTAGGCGTCAAGGCCAACTTTCATGTCGGCTACCACCCACAGGCTTCAGGCCAAGTAGAAAGAGCAAACAGAACTGTGGTGAGTATTTTGAAGAAATACGTGGCTGCAAACCACAAGGACTGGGACGTGAAACTCCCTCTGGTCCTCATGGCCATAAGAGCCACTCCACACACATCAACTGGCATCTCTCCCTTCGAGATGATGACCGGTCGACAAATGACTCTCCCTCTACACCTGTTGTACCAACCAGGCGACGCCGCCATGGCGACAGCCTACACCACACAACAATACATGAAAGATTTGAATGTACACCTCAGAAACACTTTTGCTTTCGCCCAGAAAAACCTGGAAAAATCCGCTGAAGGACGCAAGGCGTACTACGACCAAAAGGCCTCTCACAATGAACTCCAAGTGGGAGACAGAGTCTGGTACTATACGTTCGCCCCAGCAACCGGGAAAGGAGGGTCCGAGACCGGAACTCTCGCCCGCAAACTAATGCCCAGGTGGACTGGACCTCATCTGATAACAGACAAAGTGTCCTCAGTCGTCTACGAAATCAAAATCAGCAAAGGCCGCAAAGAGCCAATTGCTAAATGGGTACATCGAAATCAGATCAAACCTTACAAGGCGTTCAATGACTCCACAAAAGACAAAGATCTCACAACCTCACCGACTTCATGGGATAATAAGGTCGTCCAAAACACAAGTTAGTAAATAAACTAATCAGGTTTAAACTACCGTACTTTCCCACCCTATAAGTCGCATTGTCCAACTTGAACTTAGAAACGCTAAGTCTAAAACCCACAACAAAAAACTAACCTTAACAACCGTTTAAATCCACGAGATTTAATTTGACCTCGGTCATAAAGTTGAGACCTGTTTTTCTTGTGTGTTGCACTTTGGAATCTGACGACAAGAGTGTGTCGAAGCAGTGAAACGTTGTTTCCTTGTTGTTTAGTCATTACTGTTGTCATTAGTTGAGATATTGTTTGGTTCTGAACACTCCCAGCCAAAAAGGTTTTGTATTAACATTGGTTAATGCATGATATGGATTTAACTATGCCAACATGCAGTTCGTTTTGTTAAATCTCAATCGTCGAAGAGTCAATGTAGTTTAAAGCTACTCAAGGTACCATAAACTACACTGGTCTCACAATTTCTAAATTGAACCGATTCGATCGTTTCTATTCTAGATTATCTATTCATTTTGATGAGTCTCGCCATAGACTTCAAAATTTATTAGGAATACCAAATCCTACGTCGTTCGTCTAAAAGACAACAGACATTTAGATCAAACTATATTTCATTTTTCTATTTTAGTTTAACCTAAACTAAGTAATGAATGGAGGAATAGTTTGGAATTAGAGGCCTTCGTTACAGAAGCCCTCCAAAATTTTATAGGTATAGATCCCTATATCTAATTTTGCAGAATTGATCCACCCCTTAATTGGTAATTGTAGCTGATCTAAACCATGATAGCTTACATACCAGGTGCATATAGGTAAGGCTTAATGTAAAATCCCAATCATAAGCCCACCTAAAAAACCACATAATTGCATGACACATAGAACCAGAGTGGCACTGACTGGAAACCAACCAGCCAACAACCTTCGATGTGGGGACCTGCAGCTCCAACGCTTGGTCTTCAACCTTCATCCAAGGGTCGCCTCCTCTGCGTCAATCGAGGGATCCCCTCTACATGCTGATTATGAAAACAATTGTTGCTGATCAATCAACAAAACTAATCGTTGTGGAATTACTGCTGTGGAATTACCGCTGTGGATTATAAGACTTTGCTTTCCAAGGGATCACAGACTTTGTTTTCCAAAGGATTAAAAGCTTTTCGCAATGGGATTACCTCCGAACAGTATGGAATTTCCAAAAACTTTATGGGATTATAATTTTTGATTTTTCTCTTCCACTTGCTGGATTACTTCAAGATCAGAGACAGTTCAAGGTTTCCTTTCGTGTTGGACCTCATCCCCAAGGACTGGCGATGACTTCCAAAAGGGGGAGATGTAGTGGGCATGACCATGTCCACTTTAATACACCTTTGTACTTTTGAACTGTTCCAGAGATGACCTTTACTGACCTCTCAGTAAAGCAAGACATTTTACTACAAATCATTTCCATTAGTTGTAATCTGAGAACATAGTCACCAAAAGAGACTATTTCTATCTTTGATTTTAGGCTGATGTGATCAAAAGAATAACTTTTGTCATTTTCATGATGTGTGCTTTTAAGCTGTGTTATTCTGTAAGAGTTAAACGGTGTTCACTGCTGTGTTAAAGTTGAAGTCTCGGGTCAGAGAGACCAGACGGTTTTGTTTAGAAAGTCAGAAGACAGTTAATCCGTTGTTTCTCATGAAAAGGGCTCCAGTCTGCTCTGTCTTTTCCTAAACAAATCTCCCTCTGCTCTGGCTGTAACCTTGGGTCGTGATAACACAAGTGAACTGCTCAACTGGTCCGTGGACCAATGAAAGAGACACAAGTCTCATCTCTCATCTCATGATCTTTTTAAGTTCTAAGTTTTGCTGAAACGCTTCAGAGTTTGCTGGGAACTTCAAAAGAGATGTGAACTTTCCCAAAGAGCTGGATGGACGTTTAGCCACACGCTAAGGGCATGTCGTCCAGCTAAGGACTGATAACAGGCTGTTATGAGTCCACTGAGAACGAGCGTAAGCTCAAAACTTTGTTTATTCCTTCATGGAATAGTTATCTTGAAGTAAGAGGCCAGAAGCTGACGCATTTTCTGATGGTCGATGCGGAACCCAGGAGACGTTGAAAACGTAAACGAATAACCTGCTCAGAGGTATTGGTTCCCACAAGGACCCGTGCATCTGAAAAGCTACAAGGTCTTCTCTCTTACCGGGCTGTCGTCAAAAGGTAAAGAGCTGTTTACAAACGTACCTGGATTTTAGCAGAAGTCGGATGAGAAGTGTCACTTTGGTAACATGCTCACGATAATTTCCTTTAAACCATCTTCCTCCTATTCTTTTCCCTCTCAATCTAAGCTGGAAACTATTTAAGCTAAAGAGCCCTCAGACTAAATATGTTTAACACCTTGTATTTAGGTCTGTTGTGTTGTAATTCATGTGTGCTGACGTATTAAATTGAAAGAAAGTGAAATCATGCCAATCAAGTGTAATGGTGTTAATTTAGTTGATTCATTTTAAATAAATGATAGTGTCTCTTTGACATATCAAGCTAAGTTAACGTGTCCATTGTCACTCTATGGCTTCTGTTTTATTTATCCATCATAAAGATCACAGAAATATTGGGTAAACTGAAAAAGAAAAGAATCCGTGAAATTACTATTCAATCTGAATAAGTAGATTAATTAAGGATAAAGAGGTCAGCTTAATACTGACCCCTGTTAAAATCCTTTAGTTACATCTGGGTGGCACTATATGTATTTAAATACACAATATATGGTCTCCCTCATGTTTCCTTCACCTGGAGCACCCGACGTCTGGTCTACGCGGTGACCTCGAGAAATCAGCTGTTTGCGAGCTTATCCAGAGGGTGAACAGATCACCTTTGGATTGGGACTCTGGAAGCTATGGTCAACATCTGAGGTCAGAGCTTGGATCAGTGGAAAAAGTCCCAAATTGGATCACTTGGAACAGAGTCGCCCTTACAGACTGAAGGCTGCAGAAATTACAATGTGAGCCTGAAGTGAAAATATTTGTCAATTCTTATCTGACTCCCTTGGAAACAGCCTTGAAAAAGGCTGGATATCTAATTTCTCCTGAGATGTGCTCTACTGTGGACAAAACAGCTGCTCTCTTGTCTTGTCTGCTACCCCCCCCCGGAGAACTTTTCTATGAGCGTTATCGGAGGCCGGCTGGTCAGACTGTCGCTATCTGGAATGTCTCATGGACAGAATCCTCCCTGCCTCAGTCTCAACATGCAACATGTAACTGTCTTAAATGTGCTTATTGGTATAGTTTTTACTGTGTCATGCGGTGTCTTGGCAGACAAAATGTGATACATTTTTTTTAATACCAACGCTGTGACCCTCATGGTACTTTCCTTTTTTCACACCTTTGACCTTCATCCCGACACGGATGAGAGAGGCCGCGCTGAAGAACATGTCATGTGTTCTGAATAAGCAGCAGCTTTACACACTCACTCCATCTTCAGGATGACTGTGCATACATAATCACGCTGTATTGGTGAAAACTGGTGCAATGTTAATAAAAGCTCTTGAATCTTGAATCTTGAAATTTGCTTATTTGTCACAACATATATATCTTATATCATTCAGCTCTGTTTGTTTTTGCAAAATAAATAATAAATATATTAAAATTTCATTCCAAGTCATGGTAAAATTTTCTCTGGGACACGCCCCTAAAAATCTGCACATTTCCGCAATACGTCATTGTGACATACCCATGGGCACTGGGCATAAGGCAGAGCCTTGCCCATTTGTCTGGTGTTTTAACTGCTTGCCATACAGATTCTTTTCCTGAAAGATCACCTCTTTTTTTGTGTAACTTGAAAAATGCCGTCACTTTGTAGTGCATTTGGGTGTTCTAATATCAGCAGTGAACAAGTGAGCATTCACAAATTCCCAAAAGATGAGAAACTTCACCTATAATGGACAAGTACAGAGAAGAGGGACCTATGGTGTCCTACCAAAGAGTCATACGTCTGCAGCGACCATCTTACTGCTGATCAGGTAACATCTGTAATTTTTTTTTATTCATGGAGGGTTTATTAATGAGAGTTTTGGATGATTTACTGTCTTAAAATTATAAATCTCAAACGCGACCGGGCCTTGCTGTTAGCTTAGCGTTAGCACAACAACAAAGAACCACATCACGAAATTAACCCCACTTAGCAACTGTTTATGAAATAAACCGTGTCTAAATCACTTTTCCATTGATCGAGTGTCCAATAACTGTATTTTTTTTATTCATGGAGGATTTATTAATGAGAGTTTTGGAAGATTTACTTTCTTAAAATTGTAAATCTCAAACGCGACAGGGCCTTGCTGTTAGCTTAGCGTTAGCACAACAACAAAGAACCCAAAGGTGGGCACAGACCGCTAGAGAGCGCTAAAGCGCTAATCCGCTTACAGCGGACCTAAATTATTTGTCAGCGTTTTTGTGGTTTGACTAACTTTTATAATTCATAAGCGGATTTGTGCTATTTTTATTTAAAATGCAGTACCGCTAATAACTAATTATCTATCAGTAAAAACGAAAAAACTTATTTACAGGCTCTCGCTGGCTCTCGTAGCTGCTTTTTCCCCCATTGGTGCAAGTACACCGGGAGCAGAGAGGAGGGAGGGGGAGCAGAGGGGAGAACAGACGCGGATCTACCATGTAGGCAAATGATGCCGTTGCCTGGGGCTCCCAATCAGCAGGGGCCCCGGCCCCGCCGCGCCCCGGCCAGTCACCTACATCCCTAACATTGCTCATGCTTGTTAATGTACATTTAACATAAAAATAATTATAGTTACGATGAAAACGATCATTAAAAACGCAATACAAAAACCGGTCGATTTCTGTATCCCCCTACTAAAAATGGACTATTCCATCTTGACATCTTCCGGGTCAGAGGTGAACTCGGGGGCTAATTCTGTGGCTAGCTGGTTGCGCTCGGTGTGTTCATAAATCATGGGAGAACCCCGCTGTATCAAGCTAAATTAACGCGGCCGGAGGATTGTATTGTGTGTTTTGTGTCGACCACTCGACGGTGAGTCGTTCGTTTTATGTATTTGGGTTCCTTTTATGAAATAGAAATGCGGTGGCGACACGCCCATGTATTTGAGATTTAAAAGTGGTCTTAGTGATTAAAAGATCATTCTCTTTTTGTTAATTTCGTGGCCGAATAGAATATATATACGTAAAGTATTAAATAAATCCTTTGATTTTTGTAATTTCATCCTTTTAGGATCATTTTAGTTACTTTTCATTAAATCTGTTGACTGCCTATAGAAATTTTGATAACAGTTTAGTCCTGTGTATAAAGTAATGCTAATTTTTGTTTTGTTTATGACCTTGTTTAGGTCAGGGTTTTTTTCACCCCCTGTTCCCACCCAGGATGGCAAGCAACCGGATCCCCGCAGCTGTGCGGTAGGACTTAAATTGCACCAAACTATTTGTTTTTTTCTGGACATATTACCCTGGATCATGAACTACAAACTACCAGATTATTGATTGATGGACCTTTAATCATCCGGGATTCAAGAACTGATTTAAAATAGAAAAAAAAGAACTCTTGGGTGTAATCAGGGTCTGTTTTGTTGTGTGTATTTTGTCTATTGGTTATACTCAAAGAAAATGATTATTATTACAAACAATATTATTATAAATACCTTCCTGTCTATTGGTTATACTCAAAGAAAATGATTATTATTACAAACAATATTATTATAAATACCTTCCTAAGTCTATACAATACAAACAACTTAAAACTTGCTTCTTGTCTGATGGTGTTTTATTTTAGAATTAGCGGTTTAGAATTTAGCTTCCCCTAATTTTCATAAGACATTAGTGCTTTTGAAATTGCGGACCTAAATAAATTAATTAGTGCTTTAGAAATAGTGGAACTAATTTTTGGATTAGCGCTGCCCAGCACTGAAAGAACCACATCACGAAATTAACCCCACTTAGCAACTGTTTATGAAATAAACCGTGTCTAAATCACTTTTCCATTGATCGAGTGTACAATAACTGTATTTGATGAATAATAACCCTTTGATTGCTTTAATACATTGAAGTACTAAGAATAAGTTGTTTGTTCGCTGCTATCAAACTAGCCGACATCAGTACACCCACGTAGCTTATGTGTTTTTAAATTATGTCTGCGCGATAACGTAACATCAGTGTTTATTAATTCCGTGAGGGTTTATTAATGAGAGTTTTGGATGATTGACTGTCTTAAAATGATCAATCTGCTAGGAAGAATGATAAATAAACCCACATGAACCTCCAGCATGTTTTTTTCAAAGCTGCATCGTGTATTAAAAAGTTTTCCATTGATAGAGCATAAAATAAAATGAGTAGAGCAAGATTAAAACTTTTACTGCTTATATTGACAAAAGTTACTTTATTTTGACGAAACAAACCCATAAAATTATTTGTTGTCAGACTCAACCTTATGAAAAGCACTGTTAATTTTCTTATTTACTCATTTCATAAATGCAAATTAAATCATGGGATCTAATCAATTCATGAAGGATCTCCCAATCGCCTCCCTTTGTCATCCAGCCTTCGACTGAAGACCTACTCTAAAAAAACGAAGATGGCCAGAACATGTCCAGCATGCCAGGTCACCCTCATCCGAAGCTTCGACTTGCACCAAATCTGCTGAGGGATGCCTGGGCCCCCAGCACGCCGAACTCGACAACCCCTGTTGCATTTGCCGCCTCCTGCCCGCCAGAGAGAGGGAGCGCCGTGCACCTGGTGATGAGCGTCTGAGATCTGGGAGAGCTGTGCTGCATGTTTCATGGCAAGATATAGGTAAACCAAAACTTCTTCTTCTTTCGGCTTTTCCCTTTTCAGGGGTCGCCACAGCGAGTCATCCTCCTCCACCTCACTCTGTCCTCTGCATCCTCTGTCCTCACTCCAACTACCTTCATGTCCTCTCTAACTGCATCCATATATCTCCTCTTTGGCCTCCCTCTTTGTCTTTTTCCTGGCAGCTGCATTTCTAACATCCTTCTACCAATATACCCACTGTCCCTCCTCTGGACATGTCCAAACCATCTCAGTCTGGCCTCTCTAACTTTATCTCCCAGTTGTTCAACTGTTGTTCAAATCGCAATTTAAACTTGCTAAATAGTAAAAAAAAAAAAGTAAATCGTGATTCTGAAATATATAATTTTTATTTCTGTTTTCTTAGAATTCTCAAACCACACAAACAAGTTAAAATTCAAGATCTGTCAGAGTACAAGTTTAAGAAAGGGCACAAAGAACAAAGGTATTTTGAAAAATATTTTTTTTGTTTTTTTGTTTGATTGTTTGTTTGTTGTTTGCCTTTGACAGGCTATGTGGAAGCTGTTAGGAAGGAGGTAATTGCTCTCTGCGCAGGTGAATCAGATGACCAGCCTGGAAATGAAGTTCACGTGCCATCTCCACTCAGCATCCAGATATTTACACAGCAGTTCCAGAGTGACGTTCCAGATACCAGTAATCATTCAACATGGGGCACTTGAAGCCAGTGTACGGTACACTCCTGCTGCTGGAAAAGTGTTGCAGATCAACACATGATCGAAGTGGAACTCTGTAGAACTCTGTAAAATAAAGAAGTTTTCGTTGATTTTGTACAGATTTATACATTTATGATACTTTTTGTTTGTTTTTAATAAATTTAAATTGGAAAAAACCAAATGTCACACAGATAATTTTTTGGTGTCATTAAATTTTGTAAAATGTGTAAATTGTCAATGTACCATTTGTTTAAAATCTTAAAAATAATGTAATATATGTGTTTAAACTTTTTTCATTAAAAACCAATAAATTACATAATATTTATTTTTATATGTAAATTATAAAGATATATTTATATGATAAAAAAAAAAAGGCGTTCAATACAAAAACAACTGGACTTTATTTGTAACAGAAAACGTTTCGCTCTCTATCCATAGGGCTTTCTCAATTCAATTGGATAGAGGGTGAGACATTTTCTGTAACAAATAAAGTCCAGTTGTTTCTGTATTGAACGCTTTTTTTGATTTTAGGATGTCCTGGACGACTGAGAATCTCCACCAGCATATATTTATATAATTTTGTGATTATATCAGATCGTTGCTTTATTTACAGTGGAGAAATATTTATAAAACAATACAATTGTTTTGTGTTTTCATCCATCCATCCATCCATCCATCTTCTTCCGCTTATCCGGGGTCGGGTCGCGGGGGTAGCAGCCTAAGTAGGGAGGCCCAGACTTCCCTCTCCCCAGCCACTTGGAGCAGTTCCTCCGGGGGAATCCCAAGGCGTTCCCAGGCCAGCCGAGAAACATAGTCCCTCCAGCGCGTCCTGGGTCTTCCTCTGGGTCTCCTCCCGGTGGGACGTGCCCGGAACACCTCACCAGGGAGGCGTCCAGGAGGCATCCTAACCAGATGCCCGAGCCACCTCAACTGGCTCCTCTCGATGTGGAGAAGCAGCGGCTCTACTCCGAGTCCCTCCCGGATGACTGAGCTTCTCACCCTATCTCTAAGGGAGAGTCCAGCCACCCTGCGGAGAAAACTCATTTCAGCCGCTTGTATCCGAGATCTTGTTCTTTCGGTCATAACCCAAAGCTCATGACCATAGATGAGGGTGGGAACGTAGATCGATCGGTAAATTGAGAGCTTTGCCTTTTGACTCAGCTCTCTCTTCACCACGACAGACCGGTACAGCGCCCGCTTCACTGCGGACGCTGCACCTATCCGCCTATCGATCTCACGCTCCAGTTTTCCCTCATTCGTGAACAAGATCCCGAGATACTTAAACTCCTCCACTTGGGGCAGGACCTCCTCCCCGACCCGGAGAGGGCATGCTACCCTTTTCCGGCTCAAGACCATGGCCTCGGATTTGGAGGAACTGATCCTCATCCCGGCCGCATCACACTCGGCTGCAAACCGCTCCAGTGAAAGTTGTAAATCACGAACTGATGAAGCCAGTAGGACCACATCATCTGCAAAAAACAGAGAAGCGATTCTAAGGTCACCAAAACTGATCCTCTCAACACCTTGGCTGCTGTTTTGTGTTTTCATTGAATTCAAAATATTTTTATGATAAAACTAGGCTGTAAGTAAGTAAGTACTGTAAGCAGTAATCATTAAATGCACTGATGTAATTCAGACATAATTTCCGTGAAAATTCATTTTTGAAGTGATAATTCATAAATATACTCTCAAGATATAGTGAACATTCAGTGTATTTACACATGCACATTACATCTGTGGAAATAAGAAAGTTTTTCATGTAAAATAAATGTTAAAAAAGTACAGATACTTCAAAGGTACTCATATTTTTAAACTATAATTTATGTTGAATAATTATTAGATACATAAATTAAAAAATTACCAATCAGTGCTCTGTAAACGAGATAGATCGGGTTCCATGACTTTTCCTGCCTAAAATCCTCCCTCCTCTGCAGCAGCTGTCTGTCCTCCTCTGCAGTCTCGGTTCAAACTCACTTCCTGAACGGTAAGGTTCATATAAATACGGTTGAATACCTAAATTAAAACCTGCTGGCTCTTGTTCATCACCAGAAGTAACTTCACCTTCCAAAACTGAAGACAAATCGCTTAGATCAACACTAGAAATGCTGCACTCGACATGCTCCGCCATTGATATTTACATATATTTACATGCGCGTTGGAGCAGCGGCTCCCCACGGGTACGTCACGATGACGTTTTGCGGAAGTGCGCAGATTTTTAGGGGCGTGTCCCAGAGAAAAAACTACCATAACTTGGAATTAAATTTTAATATATTTATAATTTATTTTGCAAAAACGAACAGAGCTGAATGATATAAGATATATATGTTGTGACAAATATGCAAATTTCCAACATCATGTCACAATCCCTTTAATGCTGTAAAAACACAGTGCAGTAAAGTGAGTTTATTTCCTCCGACAGTAATATATAAAAAAAATTCCCAGATGCAGTTTTTAACCATACTTCACAGAAGACCAGTAAACTGTTACCCATACAAATGTCCTCACATGATTAATCTCTGCCAGCTCCCTAAACCAGGGCTATTCAACTGACACCCTGTGGGCCTCATCCAGCTCGCAGGTGACCAAAGTCTGGCTCACATGACTTTTTTTCTACTGTATTGCTCACATCTACCCTCTCTATTCGTTTGTTTATTTAGTGTTGTTGAATTTTGGTGTAAGACTTGATTTAGAACCTTTTATTGTAATAATAAAACATGTTTTACAAAAAGACTTTAAAGGATAGTTGTACCTTATTAAAGTAGAGAAAAAAACTGAAAGTTATGCACCATAACTCATGTTCTCTGAAGGAAGGGAACGAGGTGCAACATATTGCTATGGGAATTGCGCCCCTGCGCGATTACCTGAAGGAATACATTCACGCCTTTACGGCAGGGGTGTCAGCGTCACGCCAGAGGCCCCGCCCTCTGGGTACTTAAGCGCTGATGCCCATCCATCGATCTCCAAAATGCACTTCACCGAGCTTTCAGCATTGAAAAGGGCCAGGTATGTTGCACCTCGTTCCCTTCCTTCAGGGAACATGAGTTATGGTGCATAACTTTCAGTTCCCTTATCAGTCATGTCACTCGGTGCAACATATTGCTATGGGAACGTAATTCATTCACGCCCTTGAAATGCTCAGCAAAATGCATGTGAGAACATCTGCCTTGATACGGCAGGCATAATAATAATAATAATAATAATAATAATAATAATAATAGTGAATTCAATTTATAACGCACTTTTCATTAATGAAAATCTCAAAGTGCTACAAAGTGCAACAGAAATTAAATGTCAATAAAACAAGTAATAAAACAAGTAAAATCAATAACAGTATCAACTAAGATCAAAAGTAGAATCATGAGGAGGTAGAGTATGCTCGGTTGAAAAGAAAGGTCTTCAAGCCGCTCTTAAAGTCAACCACATACTATGGGGCTCTCAGACAGTCAGGAAGAGAGTTCCACAGGCGGGGGGCAGCCACACGGCATCTCCCAGCTGCTCTCTTTAAGGTATGCAGAGAGCATAGTCCGGGAAGAAAAACTACCTCACGTAGAAACATCAGCTTGATGTTACCACAGGGCACATAAATGAAACACCAACTAGAGATAGCATAAGCATGCTCCACTAGTGTGATTACTCATCCTCTTTCTTTTTTTAATTTTTACAAGGGGCACGACTGACAAGTGGAGCCCATCCTGATGTCGGAGACCCATTAAAGGAGAGGGGAACCCCTCCATTGAACATCTCCTAAGCAAACATAAACACCAATGGACACCCTTGTGTATGTTGTTGCTGTTCGTTTTGGGATAAAGCAATCAAAGCCTTAGGCCCTCAGCCAGTTCCCTTCAAAGGCCAGGCTGAAAGCTGCCACAACTCTGGACGTGGGTGTAGAAGCTGCCCACGTGCCTGAGTCAGCAGGTCCCTGTGAGGAGGCAATTGCCATGGTATCCCTGATAACATTGAGACCAACTCCGGGAACCACGGTTTCTGCGGCCACCTGGGGGCTATCAAGATCAGGGAGAGGGCTTCCTGACGTACACATTCCAGTGTCACCTCGATCAAAGGGACAGGTGGAAAAGCATAGTACAGCACCCCTGCTGGCCATTCATGTGCCAGAGCATCCGTTCCAAACGGTGCATCTGCTTCCCTCAAAGAGAAGTAACGGTCACACTGTGAGCTAGCTCTGCAAGTGAAAACAAGTCCACATCCCAAATCATGACCAGACCTGCTCCACGACCCGTGGGTTCAGGCTCCATTCTGACGCAAAGAGAGGTCCTCTCGAGAGGGCATCCGCTCCCTAATTTAGTTCACCGGGAATATGAGTCGCCCTGAGTGACAAGATTCTTGGAGCATACCACGTGAGCATCTTCTGCGTCAGTCCGAGGAGGGCCTGGGACCTTCTCCCTCCCTCTCTGTTGATGAAGGACACTGTGGTCCTGTTATCTGATTTCACCAGGATGTGCAGCCCTGCAATCAGACCTTTGCCAAAGAAGTATTTTACTGAGAGGAATACGGCCAACAATTCCAGAAAGTTGATATGTAATCTCGCTTCCTGTTTATTCCAAAGGCCATGGGCGTTCTGATTTCTGCAGATCGCCCCCCATCCTGTTTATGAGGTGTCCATCGTGATGACCACACGAGATAACACCCTACCCAGTAGGACCCCTTCTGTGAAAACAGACAAGTCTCTCCAGGATTCCAGGGCTCTCAGGCACTCTGAATCTATTCTAACCTTTCCTGCTAAACCAAGCAGGGCGGGTTGTGTCTGTTGGTTTAGCCATACTTGTAGGGCCCGCATTTTCAGCAATGCGTGTGGCACACAGGCTATGGCTGCCACCAAGAGGCCTAAAAGGCGCTGGCACGTTCTTATGGGAACCCGCTGATCTATTTTAAATTTTGCCAGGCAATGGCAAATCGAGGAAACTCGTTGCTTTGAGAGCCATGCTCTGTACCAGACGGTGTTGATCTGTACTCCCAGAACTACGGTAACCCGTGATGGAGTTAGGTCACTCTTTTGTAGGTTTATGACAAAACCGAGAGACTCCAGGTGAGAGATCACCCTGTAGGAGTGTGACTGATAGATAGATAGATAGATATAGATTTATTTGTCCCCTTAGGGAAATTAATTTGCAACATTTGTCAGCAGGCATTGACATAAAGGACATACTTATACATACATACATGACATCATCATCCATCATTACAGCAAAGATGTTTCAGCTCAGTAATTCATGATACCTTAGTATTATTTAATGATTTAATTGCTTGTGGTATGAAAGAAAATTTTGTTCTGTTTCTTGAGAATAAAGGAAGGCCATACCTTCGCCCTGAAGGAAGCAACTCAAATGAAGATCTTAGGGGATGTGTGTCGTCTGCTATAATCTTGTTTGCCTTCCTCATAACTCTGTCCATGTATATCTTTTCCATACTTGGCAGAGTGGTCCCTAACAGTTTGCTGGCTGTAGTTACTATACTTCTCAAGGATTTCTTCTGAGCCTCTGTAGCATTGCCAAACCAACGGCAATGCTACAGACTGGGCCTGTATTCTGCTTCCAACCAGAACCAGGAGGTCATCCAGGTAGTTCATAACCCTGAGACCTTGATTCCTAAGGGGGGTCAGGGCTGCGTCCAGACATTTAGTAAATGTACGATGAGCCGTCTTCAAACCGAAGGGTAAGGTCTTGAATTCATAAGCCTTTCCCTCGAAAGCAAAACGGAGAAGTTTTCTGTGTTTCCTCCACACGCCTACATGGAAATAGGCATCTTTCAGATCCACTGTACATGCGTAGTCTCCTGGTCTCACAGACTGGAGAACCTGCCGCAGTGTAAGCATCTTGAACTTAAAAGTTTTTATTCTCTTGTTCAGAGTCCTGAGATCCAGGATCGGTCTCAGGGAATGAACCTTTTTGGGCACCAGGAAGTACTTGCTATAATGGCCGGAGTGTAGTTTGCGTTTCGGGACCAAACTTATTACTCCCTTCTGCAGCATCGTCAATACTTCCTCCCTCAGTACGTGTGCACGTGCAAGGTTAATATTTGATTGCAGTACCCCTGTAAAGGGGGGCGGTCTCTTGGTGAACTGCAGCTTGAGCCCACGACATATAGTCGTCATGACCCATTCGTTTGGTAAACACGCTCTCCAGGCCTGCGCGTGCGCCATGAGCCTGGAGGGCATGTCCAATTGTTGCTCGTCATGTTTGAATGCGGGAGGGGTGGCCTTTGACCCTTCTCGCACTTTCTCGAGCAGGCTGGTCAGCCCAACAGAAGATATTGCGAGATCTGACTGTCTCAGATAGAGCTCGTGTATCTTGCTGCGGTTCATAGTTTGACCACGTGGTTTGTGTTTTATGAAAGTTGGACTCGAGTCAAGAACCAGGGCAGTCTGTGCTTTGGTACTTTTATTCTTGTACATGCATGAAACAGTGTTTGTTTTGATTACACATACAGTAGGCGAGTCATGTTTAGTGCGCGCGCACATGTCACCAGCTCCTTGTAGTGTTTTACAAGTGGAGACTGGGCTCAAAAGATCAGGTTCCCGTACCGCGTGGGTGCGCAAACCTGTAAAATTATTAATTCATCCTGTTTCATCAGGCCCGAATCTGCTTTCCACACGGGGTCAGTGAAGAGGCCCTCGGCCGATACTGGAAATGTTTACTGTTGCCAGCAGGTCTCTTCTGTGGAGGGCGACGCATGTCTTCCTTGGGGGTGAAAAGCTTTTCCTCGGCAGTCCCTCGCGGAGGGCTTCCGTCTGTTTGCGTCTTTGTTCCAGCCTGGCCTGGATACGTTCCAGGGCTCCCCCGAAGAGTCCCGTCGGCTCAATCGGGTGCTGGAGGAAGGGGGACCTCTGGTTTACCGGGAGGTCCGTTAAAGTCAACCAAAGATGACGCTGGGCGACAACCATTTCCGCCATTGCTCTGCATTGCATGATGGCTATTGTCCCCATCATGCGGAGCACCAAGTCAGAGGCGCGGCGGGCCTCCTCCATGGTCTCCGTTGCGGCTTGTTCATTTGTCGTTACCTGGAGTTCCTGCAGCTTTTCTGCCAGGTACGTTTGCATCATGGTCGAGGCGTTCATCGCACGAGCCACGAGGCCCTGAGCCTTGTAGCATTTTTCAAGCTGTTTCTCTAAAGCTGTTGGGCAGCGCTGGCTTTGCCCCCGTAGCTGCGGGGACCAGATGAGCCGCCAGGGTCTCCTCTATCTGGGGTGCGCTGGCGAGGCCTACTGCCTCCATTCCAGCGACATCCAATAGTTGGAATAGTGGCAGCGTCATGGGAGCTCCGGGTTCTGCCCAGGAGCGTGTGAACTCCATGAGGAAGTCCGGGAAAATGGGCATCTTTTGCGACGTCGTCGGCTGCTGCTTCGCATAGAAGTAGTTTCCCGCCAGCCTCGTAACCTGTTGGCGAGGCGTGGGGTCTGGCCACGCGACCTGCAGGGCGTCCGCCGCCCTATGGCACTGGTCGAACAGAGCAGGGACTGACACGTCCGGTTCCGGTAGAATTTGCGCCAGGTTCTGAGAGGAATCCACACTTTCTCCTCTGCAACCGTACTCGGCGTCTTGGTCAGACACTTCGGGCGTCGAGTCCTCGACGGGAACCGAGGAGTCCGACACGTTCTCATCCCCGACTTGACCGCTGCATTCCAGGTCCACGTTCTCGAGCTCTGGCTTGGGAGCGAGTAGCTTCGTGAGACGTGCGGCCTTCAGCGCCGTGGCCTTCGCCATGGATTTAGCCAACCCATCCGCGCGGCGTTTCCTCACTACCGCCGGCATCCGACAGCAGTGGGAGCAGGAGTCGAAGGATTCCAGCACTTTTCTCGTGTGCAGGATCCCTAGGCAGACAGGACAGGCCTCGTGAGTGTCCGTCGCCGAGGGAGTAGCCGCAGCCGCTGGAGCAGGGGCGCGAGCGAGGGCTCGTCGTCCTGCTGGCTTTTTTCTGAGTCTTTGTCCTCCATTTTCCCTTCTCGGGAGCCATGTCCGGAGACGAGAAGCGTCGAGGTTGTTCCTAGTTTCCTTTTGTTCGAAGCTGTCCTCTCCGTCGTCTTGCTTTCACTGGTTAGCCTGCTAATGGTTAGCAGGGAGTGTTGTGACGTAGTTAGCGCCGTCGAGCGAAGCAGCTGCGGAGAGAGAAGAAAACTTTGAGGTAAGTAGAAAAACGCTGGACTAGCTTTCGCCAGCCCAGCAGTACGCAGGAAAAATTTCTCTGTACGCTCAGTGTAGGGAGCAAGCTCACCTCTGATCGAGCGATGCGACAACAGAGAAGTCCCACGAAGTTCAGGTTTTAAGCGAGGTGAAGGGCAATAAGAGATCGATGGATGGGCGTCAGCGGCTTAAGTACCCAGAGGACGGGGCCTCTGGCACGACGCTGACGCTCCTGCCGTAAAGGCGTGAATGTATTCCTCCAGGTAATCGCGTGGGGGCGCAATTCCCATAGCAATATGTTGCACCGAGTAACATGACTGATAAGGGAACTGTTGTTTTTATTGTCTAGTTCCCAGTATTGGAGTATGAATATGAAAATCTTTGACCTTCAGGGCAGGGCCTAATGGTACATTTAGGCTGACTTGGGGGAGGGCCCCTTTACAAAGGTTTGCCTGGGGCCCCAAAATGTCTATGTCCGCCACTGTGTAGTGCTCCTATGGTTCTGCAACACCAACTAAATTGGTGTAAGCCAGCATTGTCAAAGAATTTGTCTGGCTTAGATGACAATTTATGAACAGCCACAAGCGGCTTAAAGAGGTGCTCAACTCTGTGGTCATATTGTGCCACCAAATAGCGAAAACTCAGACTGACTTTTCATAATGACTTCAATCCCACAAGAAATACAGTACAACTATCTTTTAAAGAGCTGGTATGCCTTTGACTTGATGGATATTTTGTTAATTTTTTTGTTGAAGATTTTTTTCATGTAGTCTATCTTTCATTATACTTTTTGTTTTGTTTTTCTCTTCTATGCTATGTAACAATAACGTGTTAGTGTGGCCAACTACGCCATTATGTTTTCTCATTTTATATTTTTAACAAGAATGCAGCAATAATTTAGAGCATAGCTGATAACCCTGCTTCTTGTTTTGTTTTTTATATTTTATCCCAAATGTCATCTTTCAAAGGGTGCATTTTATGAGACAAAGTCAGACTTGGCACAGCCACATGTCAAAACACAGCAGCTAGCATCAAGAGGAGAATGACTAACTAAATCTCACTGTTGTGTAAATTAGCACACCTGCTCTCTTTTACTAAAGCCTCCAACAAAGTGCCATCAAAATACACGAGGCTTAACAACAGCTGACAAACTTCGTGACAGCTGCCACAAAGTCAACAGACTGATCTTCATCCTGCAAGATATACTTCCCCCTTTTTTGTTTTTAGTGAAACTTTCTGGGCGATTAAAAAAGACAGCATGTCACATTTTTATCACCCACAACAGGATGACATTTCTTCTCTGGTTTTAATCGGAGATTCGCCATGCCCTACAGAAATGAAGCTGCTCTGCTTTTGTTTCACTTTAACTGAATCCCCTTCACGTACCTCACTGAAAAGACCAAACCCTGCAAGTATAAATGCTTGATTATACTTACTTTAAAAATAAATGCATTTAAAATTTAAAATAGACAAAAGAGTGCATTATTTACAACAGCTGGTTATGTAACAGGGGTCCGTTATGATGGAAACACAGTATTGTCTCTTTTCACAAATGCCAACGTTTCTTGTTTTGTTTTTTTGGTGTCCACTTCCATTATGTCGCAACATGTTTTCTTTGCCCCTGTGAGAACGTAACCTTCCATGTTTTTTTTGTGTGTTTTTTTTTGTGTATGATTGGTTGCCCTTAAAGGAACATGCAGACTGGAGGACATTGTTGAAGTAGATGAACAAATCTTTGAAAAAAATTCTTAAACTCTGTCAGAATACATTCAGTCAGTGGTCGTCCCAAAAGAGGCTGACTTGCTTTGTTCTTTCTGCTTGTTGCCTCAATTCAGCATCCAGACTCCTCTGTCTGACGTCTGTATGAATGTGGCACAGCATGCTATTTCCCTGAAAACCATAATATATAAATAGAAGATCCCTGGTTTCAATGAATCATTGTCTTGTACTGTATACTACCCTGGTGGGTATTTTTTTGGTGGGGAAGTTTAAATGGAGCGTCCACTGAGAGATTTGCTCTTTATTCTATTACTTCAATTCGAAATCCAGTGTCTTTTCTTCATATATTCTCATCTTAAACAAATGAAACTGTATACGGATCTGGCTGCATGGTTTGCACCAATGGCAAACATAAGGAATGGTTTTCAGATTGTGACGTGATAATACTGCATTTACTGTGTCTAAAAATGGATGAGGTGAAAAAGCTATAAAAAAAACTTGTAATTTATGTTGGGCCATGTTTATCAAGTGGATCTTAGGTTAAATTACAGGTTCTGTTTAATACGCTCACAAATCACTAAACTGGGAATGATCAAAAATAAAAATTCTAAGTTTTTTTAAGTACATTAAGGGAAGTTAAGGTCAGCTGCCATTAAAGACAACTGATATTGCTTGTGTCTGTGCATGTGTTTAACATCTCTTGACCCACTCGGCGGATTTTAATGAAACTCTCAGGAAGAAAATCTACAACTAATTAACTTTTGAAGTTGACCTGATTCAAGATGGCTGCCACAGCTTATCAATCTTAGCAAAGACAAAAATGGGTATAACAGACAGTGTTGCGCTATTTGTTGTCAAAGTAGCTGAAAGTAATTCTCAACGCATTCTCAAACTGTTACCAGATTATGAGACATCTGCATTTAAACTGTTTGGCATTTAAAGCAGCATTTTACTAAACAAATAATTACATTATTTTCAATGATAGTTGTTGGTAATAGGATAATTCTAAGTAAAACAAGCCAATAAATTATTAATAGCTATAGCCTACATCACTCAGTGATATTCAAAGTAGCTTTACATTTATCAATTATCTGTGTGCAGCTATAGAAAATGACTAAACTGACAAAGTCTAAATAACCAAATGTGAAAAACTGGACAAATGCAATGCTAGCTAACAATAAACTATTATCTTAAGCTACTGATGGCTATATGTTAGCTCATAATAATGCTATCTAGAATACATTTAAGCTAATATTAGATTGAGTTAATAGAGGCGAACAGTTCAAGATAAGTACCCTGATGCATGCTCAATAATCCAGGTAGAAAAATCTAAAAAAGCTAAGTCTGGTCCTCTGGACATTCAAGATAAGATTATCTTACGCTTCTATTGGTTAATACTGGCCTTGATACATTTAAGCTAATGTAATGAAATAAGACCGTATGCGGCCACCAAATGTAATGAAATAATGTGGGGTAAGGTATTTACACTTACTGGACCACCATTATTGTAGATGCGCAGGTCTGAGCAGAGTTTAAATCTGCACAAACTGCCACCAATGCGCGAGTTCTTCCTTTTTCCGATACTAAATTGCTTTTACTGTAATTAGGAAAAATGTAATTTCACGAGAGGCTTCAACTTATGTTGGTCTACCAAAAAAATAGACCTTTTATTGAAACTATCACAAAAATTACATTAAACATTTGTATCGATATTAGCTCTGATTTAATAACTACGTTGACAAGAATTCAAATTAAAACAAACAGACAGTTAGAAACTTAAACTGTTGGCACATTACTTGACAGATTAAAGCTTATGAAAAATAAGAAAATAGGAGGAAGAAGATGAATGAAAGCTAAGTTAACGGAAGTTAATTATTTTGAAAACAACCAGGGTGGCAAGCTTTCCCATACAGGTCTTAGCTGGGCTTCTCACACGCTCAGAACACATCAACGCCTCGTTACCTGTTGACGATACGTCTTGGAGATAAGAGTTGAAGTTGTGGACACTAACGGACTGTGTTGTCCAGTTCACGCCCAGATGACCTCCGCGCGTGTGAGCTGATTCAGACGAGCAAGAAGAGCCGCTTTCACCGGCAGGAACAGGCCCCAATCGCACTGGCTGAACTTTCAAAGTAAAACTTCAGAAAACAAATTCTTCCAGAAATGAGTGAAAGGATCACAGTAAGGCTTTACTGTGATTCCAGCTGAAACGTGGGTCGAGTTGACACATGACCGGAACGTCTCCAGCTTTCCCAGAGGAGAGAGACCAGTTGAGTTAGTTCTCTCCCAAAAACTAAAGAAAAAATGCAGGAAGTGCCCTTTAAGAAGGGGGTGTGACTTAGTCACATACTTCCTGCTGATTGGCTGTCCATCACTAGAGAAGGAGTGACTTTGAAGGTCAGTTCGTCCGAGTGACAGGTAGGGTAGACATAAACAGAGAAACATGCGTCAGCAGATGCAGGTGCATGTGAACAAGCCATGTACTTTGTTTTGAGAACAGATTCATTGTTTTTAGAAAGGACGGGAGACCGAAAGCAAGCTATGTCTAGCACTTTTCCTTCGAAACAAAAACAGTTCAAACAAATACGAAGGATTGTTCATTCAACTTTAGACACTTATTCTGCATAGAGCAGACAGTTTAAAGCAAGATCATTCTGAGATGTTCTCTTAACTTTGGCATATTTAAAATATACCAGCTTAGTAAAATCATCATTAAATGACAAAAATATACTGTTGATCAATTCTGAATTAACACACATTAAAGAGAAAGTTCAATCTGATTAATTAGTGTCCATTAATTCATAATAATTGTAAAAAATAAAAGTGTCCATTTGTCTCCTTGAGAGTTTCAAGAAGGTGTAACACTGAGAGTTTCAAAGAGATGCAGAGAGGTGTACTTGAAGGTCAAGACAGAAGGCCTGTATCACTACACTAATATTAGCTTAAACTATTGCTACAACGGATTAACTTTTGGAGTCAATAGGATGCAAAATCTTTCTTTTGGCTGCTCCCTTTTTCAGGGGTTGCCACAGTGAGTGAACGCGCATGAAAAATTTGGCAATTGTTTATGCCGGTTGTCCTTTCTGATGCAACCTGGGCTCAAACCCGCAACCTCAGTATTACAAGACCGAAGTACTGACCACTGAGCTTATCTATGTTTTAAAGAGTCACTTGTATTTTAGCCATTAACAAAAAGCTTCAGACCCAAATCTGTCGGGCAAATGTAAAAATACAGCATTTTCTATTTGGATATGTCTGGGTGAACGGAG